>WNWU01010647.1:497-69381 GCA_012654045.1 Ptyas mucosa | reverse complement strand
TTAAGAGAGTTTATAATGTTTTGTTAGAAAGGGACTCAGAAAAAGAGCTGGTTAAGGATTGTATGATTAAATGGGCACAAAACTTTACAGAACCAGTTATGATGGATACCTGGGAAAAAATATGGGTCCAGAATGTTAAATTTACACAATCACAGAACTTGCAGGAGAATTTTTATAAAATGTTTTATAGGTGGCATTTAGATCCTAAGAAATTGTCATGTATGTATCCTAATGTTCAACCAAAATGTTGGAGATGTGATTGTTTAGATGCTACATATTATCATATATGGTGGACTTGTAAGAAAGTGAAGGCTTTTTGGATAAAAATTTGGTGGGTTATGCAAAATGTTCTGAAGAAAAAACTACAATTTTCTCCACAATTGTTTCTATTGGGTATAGTTAAGGATTTTACAATGGGGGAAACAAAACTGATATTGTATATGGTGACAGCAGCTAGATTGTTGGTTGCCCAATATTGGAAGAAAGATGTCCTGCCTACTATTGATCAATGGACCCAGAAGATGGCCGGATTTGCAGAAATGGCGAAGTTTTCAGCTTTTTTAAAGGATTATACGCAAGAGAAGTATGAGCAGGAATGGAAAAAGTGGATTGATTATGTACAAAATAAATATCAAACCAGAAAATATCACATAGCTTTCAGCTGAGGAAGATTAGACAAATATGGTAATGCTGAACAGAATGCAGGGGGTAGAATATGAAGGGGATGAGTAATATATATTGTGTTTGGGATTACTAGGGTTTTATATAGTGGAAGTCCGAGGGGTTGGAGGGGGAGAGGGGTGGTTGGGGAGGGATGGGGAGGGAAAGGGGGGAATTGTATTTTGGGGTTAACTTGATTTATGAAATATATAATATGTGGGGGGAAGGGAGGGAAGGGGGAAAAATCTGTATTTGAAAAACTTTTTCAATTAAAAAAAAGCTGTTCTTCGATTAGGTAATTAACTAAATAAGCATTGAAATTGACTAAATATTTGATTAAGTTATATTGATTGGTGATCAACCATTCCGGGGAATCTATGTAAGTAGAACTGATTAATACAATTGGCATAATTAAATTCGAAAGTGATTGGACATAGCCCTACAAGCAAGATGTCTAGTGCAACAATTGTGACAACTACAAAAGCTGGGGGAAAAGTTTTGACACTACCAGTGACTGCCCCCCCCCCCCCAGTTACACCTACATGCTCATCTTCATCTTCTAAATCTTTGGACAACTTAGTTGCTGCGGGGAAACCCCCTATGTTATCAAGCCTTCAGGGCATGTTGCAGGCAATGTACGAGGTGATGACAAAGAACCAGGAAGCTATCTCTAAGAATTTAGAAGATTTGACATCAGACCTCAAGGGGGAACTGGGAGCTGTTAGTAATGACATTAAAACGCTGAATGAGAGACTGGAGGGTGTTCAGGGGGCGTTGATACAGCAGCAAAGTAAGGTACAAGATGTAGAGAAGAGAGTGGGGCGGTGCGAAGAGAGACTGGAAGGGAATGAGAGGGAGCAGTTTTCGGTGAACAGAGCTCTGGAAGAAGAGATTATCTTCCTCGAGATGGAAAGGTCAGCTTTTTACCTAAGGATACAGAACATTGTGGAAGAGCGGGGGGAACCCCTAAGAGATATAGTGGCAGATATTTTGGCTGGTATCCTGGATATAGGTAAAGAAAACGTCTTGAGAGACATAGATGACGTCTTCCGCGTACATACGAGTTATGCTAGGAGACAGGGACTCCCGACAGAGGTTCATGTTAGGCTCTCCAAGAAGGCCCTTAGGGAAGAAGTAATTCTGAAGGCAAGAGACAAAACGATAACATTTAAAGATAGACAGTTAATAATTCTGAAACAACTCCCCAGACGGGTACGGGAGCTGTGGCGAAATTACCACTTTCTAACTGCCCAGTTAAGAAAACATAAAGTGCTTTATAGATGGCTACTGCCTGAAGGATTACAATTTACGTGGGCAGATAAAAAGGTGAGAATTGACAATCTCAGAGATGCCAGAGACTTCCTTAGTAGACATCTTAACTCCTTAGAATCAGATGTGGGGGAAGAATCAGAGAGCAAGAGTGGGGAAGAACTATTAGAGGAGGAAGAGAGAGGAGAATCAGAGCAGTTAGGTGGGAAAAAGAAAGGAAGAGGACAGGTACAGGTAGAGGTAGGAGCCGAAGGATTAAGCCAGAGAGAAACAAGACAAACAAGAAAGAAACTCCAGGTAGAGGGCAAGTAGGGGTAGCAGAAGGGAGAAGGGATGGGGGAAGAGATCCGTTTGATGTCAGTTAATATTATTGGGCTGAATGGTCTGAATAAGAGAAAAAAGGTCTTTAACAAATTAGTAAAAGCAGGTCTGAACATAATATGTCTTCAGGAAGTGCATGTGAAAAGAGATCATTTATATTTATTGAATTGTACTAAATTGGGTAATTTATATACATCTTTGGTGGAAACCAAAAAAAGAGGTGTAGCAATTTATGTTCAAAAGCATATAAGATTAATCTTTGCAGACGAAGAAGGGAGACTTTTAATGACCGAAGTAGAAATTTGCCACAAAAAATGTTTATTGGTTTGTATTTATGTACCTAACGGGAATCAGAAAGATTTTTTCCAAAGTCTCTATAATAAACTGACAGAATATGATTATCCACATATTTGTTTACTGGGGGATTTTAATGCCATTGACGATAAAGATAAAGACTATATACCTGGAAACAGGAAACAGGAAGGAGGAAAGAGAACAGTAAAGAAAGGACTGCCACCTGTTTGCCATCAAACTTAGAGATATATGGAGGGAAAAACATCCGGAAGGAAGACAGTATACATACTTCTCCCCCAGGCATTCATCTTGGTCGTGGATAGATGCGGCCTGGATGTCGGGGGAGCTGCGGCAGGGGATTCGGAAAGTAGAGATAGGTGTTAACGAGTGGGCAGACCACAATCCACTCTGGATCATTTGGGGAGGTTTGAAAACAAGGCCCAGATGGAGAATGGATGTGAGGGTCTTTAAAGATGAGCAATTTTTAACCTATGCAAAGAAGGAGATGGAATTTTTCTTTCAGGAAAATAATAATGAGGATACAAATTTTTCGAATGTATGGGATACAGCTAAAGCAGTGTTTCAGGGTCTAGCGATAAATTATATAGCCGGGAAATGGAAGAAGGACAAGGCTAAACGAGATAAGCTATTAGGGGATTTGACAAGAAGGGAGGCTGCGTTACAACAGGATCCAAACAGTAGAGAATTAGGTATGAATTTGAAATTGGCGCGTCATCAAATTAATCTCTTAGACCAGGAGGACCTAGAAAAGAAAATTAGATGGATGAAACAGCGACAATTTGAAAGTGCAAATAAACCGGGAAGGTGGCTTACATACCGATTAAAAAAAGAGAAGGAAAGGAGCAGAATTCATAACTTGAAAGACGAAAATGGTGATTGGATTGTAGAGGAAGAAGAGAAGAAAAGAGCAGTGCAGGAATTTTTTACTGATCTATATAGAGAAGAAGACAAATCCGAGGACGAAATAAGGAAATATTTAGAAGAATCTGATCTACCGAAAATCCCGGATTTGTCCAGGGAAATATTGGATAGAGAGATAACGGAAGGGGAAATTGAAAGGGTCTTAGGGAAACAAAAAACAGGGAAGACCCCCGGTACGGACGGCCTTCCGATGGAATACTATAAGGCACTATGAGAAGTTCTAGGTCCTCACATGGTAGAATTATTTAATGGGGTAATTCGGGAGGGATTGACCCCAGATTCCTGGACAGAAGCACTAATTACCCTCTTGCCGAAAGAAGGTAATGACTTGCCCCTGATCCAGCACTACAGACTGATCTCACTTCTCAATGCAGAGTATAAGTTATTTACGGCGGTATTGGCAGACAGATTAAAAGGCTTTTTGAGCCCATTTATCCATGAAGACCAAAACGGCTTTTTACCTTGTAGGCAAATCAGAGACAATATGAGAATAATTATGAATATTTTAGAATATTATGAAACCCACTTTGATAAACAGCTGGCTTTGGTCTTCGTGGACGCGCAAAAGGCTTTTGATTGAGTAAGCTGGCATTTTTTATTTGGCCTGTTACATCATATGCAATTTGGGGAGAAGTTCATTCAGGCAATCCGTGCAATTTACTCGAAACAGTTGGCCAAAATTCTGATCAATGGAGATGTATCGGAGAAAATTCGTATTGAAAAAGGAACTAGACAGGGGTGCCCGCTTTCTCCACTCCTATTCATATTAACATTGGAACCGTTATTGAGGGAAATTAGGCGAAATTCGGGAATAAAACGACTGCATATTAAGAACCAGCAGTATAAGTTACAACCATACGCTGATGATCTTGTGTTTGTATTGGAAGACCCTTTTGCATCAGGCCCGAACTTAATTTATGAATTAGAAAAATATGGAACTGTGGCGGGCCTAAAAGTAAATAAGGAAAAAACTAAGGTCTTGATTAAAAATCTGACAACAAAGCAGGGGAAGGAAATAGAACTGAATTTGAGATTTCAAACTGGTAATAAAGTACAGTATTTAGGCATTCTATTATCTGCTAAATGTTCAACAATCAAGGAAGATAATTATTTGAAACTTCTCCAACGAACAGAATAAGATTTAGAGAAATGGAAGAAGTTGCAGGTCTCTCTGTTAGGTAGGATCGCGGCTATAAAACCTTATAGTCCCCAAAATGGACATATTTATTTTACACAGCCCCAGCCAGATTGGACAATAATTTTTTTAAAAAACTAAATCAATGTGTTCTTAAATTTATTTGGCAAAATAAAAAGCCTAGAATTAAACTTAAAATGCTCCAAGAGGTGAAGGATGGGGGGGATTTGGTTTGCCTAAATGAGAGTATTATTATCAGGCTGCAAATGTAGTTTGGGTAAGGGATTGGATTCTGCTGAGAAGGAGACGGCTGTTGGTCCTGGAAGGTTCAGGGTTGCAACAGGGTTGGCATTATTTCCTTTGGCAAGATAAGGTAAAAAAACATACAAGTTTTGCAGGTCATTATTTAAGGAATATTTTAATTGAAACATGGAGGAAAATTAAAGATAAATTCTATTCTATTCTCTGACCCCCTCCTGGCTGGTCCCACTAGAAGTCATAACATATACTTTGTTATATAATAAAGAAAAACATCTACTTTATCATGAGTTGCTTGATAGCCAAGGCTGCTTAAAAACAAGAACCGAATTAGCTTTGCAGGGAATGGAATTGGATTGGTGGTTTCATGCTCAGATTAACTCAGACAGCTTCCCCAGTACCTGGATGAAGCGGACTATCTAGGTCCGTTCCAGTTGGGCTTCAGGCCTGGGTACAGCACAGAAACGGCATTGGTCGCATTGGTGGATGATCTCTGGAGGGCTCGGGACAGGGGTTGTTCCTCTGTCCTGGTCCTATTAGATCTCTCAGCGGCTTTTGATACCATCAACCATGGTATAATGCTGCGTCGGTTGGAGGGGTTAGGGGTGGGGGGCACCGTGTTGTGGTGGTTCTCCTCCTTCCTCTCTGACCGCATGCAGTTTGTGTTGGCAGGGGGACAGAGGTCGACCTCGAGGTGCCTTGTTTGTGGGGTGCAGCTTCATCCAGGTACTGGGGAAGTTGTCACGCCACCACACTCTCAACAACCTTCACCACGAAGCGAAGGTTGGAGACTGGACGATAGTTCGCTAATACAGCCAGGTCCAGGGAGGGCTTCTTGAGGAGGGGCCTCACCACCGCCTCTTTCAGGGAGGGAGGGAAGAAACCCTCACTCAAAGAAGTGTTAATAATCACCTGGAGCTAGCCTAGTCTGACCACCCGGGAGGCCAGCACCAACCAGGAGGGACATGGGTCGAATAAACATGTGGCAGCGCTAAGCCTACCCAGAATCCTGTCCACATCCTCGGGAGTCACAAGGTCAAACCCCTCCCAGATAGCACTCTCAAGACCCACATCCGTCACCCCATCTGAACCTACCCAGTCGGAGTCTAGGTCTTCCCGAATCTGAGTGACTTTGTCATGCAGGAAATGCACAAAATCCTCAGCCCTACCCTTCAAGGGGTCTTCCCTCACTCCTAAATGAAGAAGGGAGCGGGTCACCCTAAACAGGGCTGCTGGGCGGTTCTCTGCAGATGCATTAAGAGCGGAAAAATAATTAGAGGTGGCGCAGTGGTTAAAGTGCTGTACTGCAGCTACTTCAGCTGACTGCTAGTTTAGCAGATCAGCAAATCAAATCTCACCGGCTCAAGGTTGACTCAGCCTTCCATCCTTCCGAGGTGGGTAAAATGAGGACCCAGATTGTTGGGGGTAATATGCTATTTAGTATACTGTTGATTGTTGTAAGCTGCCCAGAGTCCTTGGAGAGTGGGCGGCATAGAAATATGATTAATAATAATAATAAGAGACAGACAGACAGACAGGGATAGAAAGAAAGATAGATAGAGGGAGAGATGATAGACAGACAGACAGACAGACATATTAGATACATAGATAGGTAGGTAGGTAGGTAGAGTGATAGATGGATTATATTCATGTAGGTAGACAAAATGACTGGATGAATAGACATACAGACAGACAGATGATGGGATAGATAGAAAGAGTGATAGATGAATTATAGGCATGTAGGTAGACAGAATGAAAGGATAGATATAGATAGATGGATATAGATAAATGGATGGATGGATGGATGGATGGATGGATGGATGGATGGATGGATGATAGACAGACAGACAGACATATTAGATAGATAGATGATAGATAGATAGATAGATAGATAGATAGATAGATAGATAGATAGATGATAGGGTGATAGATAGATTAGGGGCTTGTAGTTAGACAAAAGGACAGGATAGATTGGTAGATGATTAGAAGAGAGAGAGAGAGAGAGAGAGAGAGAGAGAGAGTGATAGATAGAGTGATAGATGGAGTGACAGATCTATAATAAATCTATAAATCTATAATAAAGAGAATGTGTATTTAATTATTCATGTATTAACCGCAGCTGGGAACCGCAGATTCCCATTGAAGAGAAGGTGATAAGGAAAATATTAGAATGTGCAGAAATGAATAGATTAATATTAGCAATTAAGGTGAAAGAGCAAACTGAATATTATATGATATGGGAAGTATTTTACCAGTGGTTGGAGAATAAAAATGGAGTTTGGAAATGAAAAATAAATTGTTGTTTCGATGAAGAAAGACGCGTAGGCAGGATGATGGTTCACGGGAAGGCCCTTCGGTGGGAAGGCACCTTGGGAAGGCACCCTGACTCCATCCAAAAGACTCCCTTTTATTGTCATTTTACAGCTACCATGGCAAAACATTAATCAATGTTTACTTGTACTGATTGGTTAGAGAAGACTCGTGAAATTTATTATTTATTTATTTTTATTTTTTTATTATTATTTAGATTTCTATACCGCCCTTCTCCCTAGGGACTCAGGGCGGTGTACAGCCAAGTAAAAACACATAATATAAACATTAAGAACAAATTAAAAAGAATATCTAAATTGGCTCCAAAATTTTAAAAAACCCCAATTTAAAATTGCTTAAAAGGTTTTGCTTAGGCCAGCCCGGCTTGTTGGAAAAAAATGTTTTAAGGGCACAGCGGAAGGCACGGAGGTCATGGATTCTTCTTATCTCAGGGGGCAGCTGATTCCAGAGGGTGGGGGCCCCCACAGAGAAGGCCCTCCCCCTGGGGGTCACCAGCCTGCATTGCTTGGCCGATGGCACCCCGAGGAGACCCTCTCTGTGGGAGCGCACGGGTCGATGGGAGGTCGTCGGTGGCAGAAGGCGGTCTCGTAGATAACTGGGCCCTATGCCATGGAGCGCTTTAAAGGTGGTAACCAACACCTTGAAGCGCACCCGGAAGACCACTGGGAGCCAGTGCAGCTCGCGCAGGAGCGGTGTTATGCGGGAGCGCCATGTAGCCCCCGTAATTACCCGCACGGCCGCATTCTGGACCAGTTGGAGCCTCCGGGTGCTCCTCAAGGGGAGCCCCATGTAGAGAGCGTTACAGTAGTCCAGGCGAGAGGTGACGAGGGCATGAGTGACCGTGCACACGGAATCCCGATCAAGAAAGGGCCGCAACTGGCGAATCAGGCATACCTGATAAAAGGTCCCCCTGGCTACAGCTGTCAGATGTTCCTCTAAGGACAGCTGCGTATCCAGGAGGACTCCCAGATTGCACGCCCTCTCCACGGGGGCCAAAGACTCGCCCCCGATAGTCAGCGATGGCATCAGCTGGCTATATTGGGATGCCGGGAACCACAGCCACTCAGTCTTGGAGGGGTTGAGCTTGAGCTTGTTCCTCCCCATCCAGATCCGTACAGCTTCCAGGCACTGGGACATCACTTCAAGGGCATCGTTGGGGTGGTCTGGGGTGAAGATGTACAGCTGGGTGTCGTCAGCGTACTGATGGTATCTCACCCCAAAACCACGGATGATCTCACCCAGCGGCTTCACATAAATGTTGAACAGAAGGGGCGAGAGGACCAACCCTTGTGGCACTCCACAAATGAGAGGCTTCGAGGTCGACCTCTGCCCCCCTGTCAACACAAACTGCGACCGGTCGGAGACAAAGGAGGAGAACCACCGTAAAACGGTGCCCCCCATCCCCAACTCTTCCAACCGGTGCAGCATGATACCATGGTCGACGGTATCAAAAGCCGCTGAGAGATCTAATAGGACCAGAACAGAGGAACAACCTCTGTCCCGAGCCCTCCAGAGATCATCAACCAACGCGACCAATGCCGTTTCCATGCTGTGACCAGGCCTGAAACCCGACTGGAACGGATCCAGATAGGACGTTTCCTCCAGGAATTGTGGAAACTGTCGTGCAACCACACTCTCAACAACCTTCGCCACAAAGCGAAGGTTGGAGACAGGACGATAGTTAGCCAATACTGCCGGGTCCAGGGAGGGCTTCTTGAGGAGAGGCCTCACCACCGCCTCTTTCAAGGCGGCGGGGAAGTGACCCTCACTCAACGAAGCGTTAATAATTCCCTGGAGCCAGCCTCGTGTAACCTCCCGGGAAGCCAGTACTAACCAGGAGGGACACGGGTCCAATAAACATGTGGTCGCATTAAGTCTCCCCAACATCCTGTCCACGTCGTCCAGAGTCACAAGGTCAAACTCCTCCCAGATAATGCTCTCAAGACTATTCCTCGTCATCCTGCCCGGATCTACCCAGTCAGAGTCCAAATCCCGTCGGATCTGAGCGATTTTGTCATACAGATATCGTCCGAAATCCTCAGCCCTGCCCTCCAGGGGGTCCTCCCGCACTCCCGGTTGAAGCAGGGAGCGGGTCACCCTGAACAGGGCCGCCGGACGATTCTCTGATGACGCAATAAGAGCGGAAAAGTAATTAGACTTTGCCGCTTTTATCGCCACTAGGTAGGTTTTAATATGCAACCTTACCAGTGTTCGATCAGATTCAGCGAGACTGGCCCTCCAACCGCTCTCCAGGCGTCTTTTCCGGCACTTCATCTCCCTCAGCTCCTCAGTAAACCAAGGGGCCGTGAGGGATCGGCACCGGGTCAGAGGCCGCAGAGGCACGACTCGGTCTAAGGCCCCGCTAGCGGCCCGATCCCAGGCCGCCACCAGGTCCCCGACCGAGTCGTGTGCCAGAACCTCAGGAAATGGCCCAAGCTCCATCTGGAATCTATCAGAATCCATCAGGTGCCTGGGGTGAACACCTCGTTTCTCTCTCCTGCTCTTCCTGTGACAAACAATGCTACGTGCCGGGTCTTGCATATTTGAGATAGGGTCTCTGCCAGACATCTTGTCTTTACATTCCTGATGAGATTAGGACCTTGTGTAGATGTTTGTTTACACAGCGTTGGTTTGCCAGACACTGAGATAACACTCACCCCCACATGTCCTCCTTTTTAATTTTATTTTTTATTTTTTAATATTTTGCAAGCATACATAACTTCAGATTTGGAGGGCCGAATTCTTGGACGAAATATCGCTAATAACCCAGGCAAACATTGTATGCAACAGCAACAACAAATCAAAGCAATGATGACTAATATAATAATGGATACTATTTGTCGTACCCATCCAAAATCTGGGAGCCAAGACCATAACCACTCCCATGGGGATTGTGGAATAGTGGAGCCAATTGGATTATCTGCAATCATGTTTTCCATGTGCTCCATTGTATCTGAAATATTTGCTTTATGATCAGTAATATACATACAACAATGGGAATGAATCAAAGCACACACACCACCCTTGGCTGCTAAAATGATATCTAAAGCATAACGATTTTGCAACACTATATCTCTAATTTTTGACATCTCTTCATTGATCAATTTTGATCCCAAAGACCTTGTTCTGGAATTCCATGTTGCAAAGTCATCGTAGCCGCGCAAGGAGGAAAAATACACATAAAAAGAATACACATTACAATGGTTACAGAATTAGCATTTAAACAAGAAAAAGCTGCTACTAAAAAGTTCTCCGGTGTCTGTGGCATGTTCTTTTCCTGTAGTAATTTTGTGGATTGAACAGAAAGAGCTTTAATCTGCCCCCAGGTCACTTGATGAGCCTGGTGAGGTGCTCGGTCCCGATCCTGTTGAGGGTTCTGCAGGCTGAGTGAGAAGTTCGGGATTGGGTTTCTCAGTCCTTGGTGCCACGCCATCCTTCCACGGTTTCACACACCTAGCAGGGATCCACACCTGTAGGAGCAAACACAGCGGCGTAGCCCCGTCCCCACGTCAATAAGGGAACAGGTCCATGCCATTCGGGATTAGGCAATAATCTATACATTACCTGTGGCTGGGGATGACTTATTCTACTTCCAAAATGATTATCTACTGGAGTTGCTAAATTTGTGATATTAAGATGATTCAGAGTAAACAGAACTTTATTTAACCATTCCTGTTTACCAGGGAGACTTATAGGAATCCCTCCTGTTTGTTTGTGTTTATCCAAAGCAGACTTTAATGTAAAATTCATGCATTCCACTATGGTTTGTCCAGTAGAGTTAAAAAGTATGCCAAAAAGATGTTTAATTTGCCATGTGTCACAAAATTCAGCAAAGGAGTGACTACAATATGCAGGGCCATTGTCTGTTTTTAACGTAGAAGGTAGGCCCATGATAGCAAATGTTCGAATACAATGATTAACAACATGTTTAGTGGCTTCTCCTTTCTGAGGAGTAGCCCAAATAAAATGAGAAAAAGTATCAATGATTACATGAAGATATTTCCAAGGAGCAAAAGAAGGATATTGAGTTACATCCATTTGCCAAAGTTTGTTTGCTTTAAGCCCTCACAGATTCACCCCAATGGAAGGAGATGGGGTGATTTGAGAACATTGAGGACATTGTTGTATAATCGCTCTAGCATGATCTAAAGGAATGTGAAATTGTTTCGCTAGAGCCTTGGCATGTTGATGAAACATAGAGTGACTTTCTCAGGGAGTAACAGATAAAACATGCTGCTTTGTGGCAGCGTCTGCAACAGCATTTCCTTCTGATAACATACCTGGGAAAGACTGATGACTCCTAATATGTGCAATATAAATTTGATTCTTTCTGAAGTGTAAAAGCTGTTGCAATGTCAAAAAGAGGGACAAGAGATCCTCATCCAAAGATGGTGTAACATATGCACCAGGGAGGGAGGTGACAATTTGACAAACATATTGGCTATCTGAAATAATATTAAGGTCTTGAGTTGGAAAGGTTTGCAAAGCCAATATTACAGCTGCAACCTCTGCACGCTGAGCAGATTTTTGCGGGGGTGTGATTTTAATAACCCATTTTCCATGCTCAAGCCAGGCAGCTGCACCCCATTTTGGCCCCCCATCAGTGAAGACTGTGAGGGCATTCACCAAAGGTTTTAATGAGATACCATTCTGAACTATGATTTCTATCTGAGTAAAGGCAAGTAGGCGCAGATCTGCAGGAATATGATAAGAGATTTTCCCAACGTAATCATTCAGCGCTGCTTGCAAAAGAGAGGAGAAGCTAACCATGCGTTCCCATTCTTTCAATGGCAAGGGAACTACGATATTAACAAGATCGAGACCTAGAAGGACCTTGCAGCATTCCCTTCCCTTAAAAATTAACTCTGAATACATTTGTGCTGGCACACTAATAGTATGACTAGGGCTATGTGAAAGATATAGCCATTCAATTATTAACAAAGAAGGCTTAGGCTTACTTTGTTGTTGGAATTCCTGAGCTAATACCGCTGTAGGTTGTTTTGCGGTTGGAATAATAATCATTAACAAGGGAAGATTTTCCTGACATCTATCTACCCAAACCAATTTCAATGCTTCATTAAGTTTTGTGAAGACTGCTTTATGAACTTGGGTAAATGTGATCACCTCAGATGGACCTTTCTTATTCTTTAATGCATCAAACAAAGGACTAAGCATATTAGTAGGAAGACCTACGTATGGTCGCAACCAATTAATTGAACCCAAAAGTTGCTGTAATTGAACATAGGAAACTTTATCCTCTACCTTTAGCTGAGGAATTTGTGGATGTGAATATAATGTAGATGATGCGGGTTCAGCTAGATGAACACTGAAGGGCCCTCTTTATTCACATTATTGTAAGAAAGAAAATGTGCTTGTTTGAAAGAAACGTGCTTGTGGGAGATTATATTAAAGTCAATTAAACCCCATTATTGGTAATATATCTTCCGAGAAGGCCTAGCTGTCACGGAAGGACAGCCATATAGAGAATGTCTGAAAAGCCTCACTGTCATCCACACAAAGAAATGTATGGGGCAAAGAGTTAATTATTACCTAAGGACAGCAGTAAAAACTCCATTAGTACTTACAGAACTTAGGAAAGTGGTCTAGCTGAAAATAATCTTATAAACTAGAAGCTAATGGTTTAGTAATGAGGAAGTGTCCATTATTTTATAATAAATGTATGTTAGCCATATATGGAATAAATGTATGAGCTCATTTATTTGATACCAAATGTAATTTTACCATATATGGAAAATGTATTAGATCACCAACTCCTTTGTCTTGAAAACATATATAAACAGTTATGTCAAAGCTCTTGGTTGTTTAGACTTTCAGGTATGAATCTGCTGTTATGGAAGAAAGGATATAAGAGACATCCCTTTGGGTCAGCCAGAGCCAGTTTATTATTGCGCAATAGGTTCAGAGAGGCATTCTCTCCATCTTTCTACCGGTTCCATTTCCACATATGGGTCTGCCTCAGAATCTTTATGTTCTTTCACAGGATAGGGACCATTCTGATTTAGAAAATGTTCTGTCAAAGCTAGTTCCTTCTCAATTTGTATCTCCTTTACTGCTCTTATTGATAGTTGTCTGAGTATTGGGATTACGCATGGAATGAACGCTAGACCAGCTATCACACATATTAACAAGAATATCATTTGTTTAATCCATCCAGAACCTGGCACCCAAGAAAACCACATATCTGATGTTTGTAACCTGTGGCTTATCTTGGAAGCCCTTTCCTGCAATTCCTTAGCACCTTCCCTGACCACACCTGATTTGTTCATATAGAAACAACAGTCTTCTCCCAGAAATATACATATGCCTCCTTTCTCGGCTGTCAGGAGGTCTAAAGCGCGTTGGTTTTGTAGAACTACGGCTGCCAAGGAATCTATCTGATCTTGGACTTCGACCAAGGTTCCAGCAATTTGATTCAGGCTTTCTTGAAGCTCCTCTGATATTTGCCGAAACTGTATTAAGGAGTGTGTTAGTCCTGCTACCCCTGTCCCAACAGCAGTACCCACTCCCATAAACACTAATAGTGGGATCAGTATTGGGACCCTCTTCTGAACATGTCCCATAAGGGGAACAGGGATAGTATGTTCTCCACTGACAACACCTATTTTAGGAAAAAGGTGGACTAATGTACATGTTCCTGTCCAGTTTGTTGGCAAACACAAATATGCATCCTTTCCACACAAGAAGAACACTCCTTTTTCCTCTACGCATACTCCTATGTTCATGGAGAAAGCATGGATCCTACGGTAGTTTTCATTAGTCCAGACCCCCAAAGTCCCTGCCACAAACATTCCTGCCAATGGTTGCAATGGGACTTCTAGTGAAGGGTCCTTTTGTTTATCTCTGAGGATTGGTCCTTCAAAAAGATATCGGGAGGTAGTATTCCCAGGTGGAAAAAGGATACATAAACCTGATTTGGACTTTAAGTTGAACCAGACTGGAAACCATGGAGGCTGAAATGGTCTTGGACAGCTTTCAAAGGACATATTCCATCCTCCCCACTTTTCCTTCTTAAAGGTCATTTCTGGTGGTGTTGAGAAAGTAACCTTTTCTTGAAATATGTGGTGGGCAGAGGGAAAAATACCTTTTGTTAATTTTATATCCATAAAGTTCATCTTAGGGCCAAAATATATTTCTGACTGACATTGTTCTTCTGTCAGGGACCCTACAGGCCTACCAAGTTTCTGGTGTCTCTTTACACACAGAGAAGGCGTTCCTATGAGGTCTACACCTGTAGCTATTGGGCCTGCAATAGGAAGGAGACTTTTTCCCAATCTTTTGAATGCCTCATAAAAATCTCCTTGTATTGGTGAGACAGGTGCTTTATTTCTACTATCCCTTTCAAGGAGAATTGTAGCCTTTGTTCTAACCCAGATTTGTGGCTTGACAGGAACAGCATGATAAGATGCAGGGTCAGCAGATAAACATAACCAACATTTCTGACCTAGGGTAGGGTCATACTGATTAACAAGATCGTGACTTAATTCCAGAATCCTTGATATGTAGTCTCCTCTGTGCAATTGTTGCAGGGGCCCATTTTCCTTATCTATTCCCTTCTCTGCTGGGATTGTCAATAGCGCAACCTTAGGTTGTGGAGTTGGTTTAGGTCTAAAGTAACGACCCCGTGCATAGACAATGCATTTTTGGCGGGAGCGTACTTGACCTAAAGTGTCTTTACTTAGGGAACCAATGTTCATTATATGGTCACTTGAGAGTCCTGTTGCGAACAATGTCCAAAGCCATAAACAAATCATAATCACCTATGGTGTAAAGCTCACCACGTCAGGAATAGGGTCAGCGGTACGTGTTGTTTGGGAAACAGCAGTAGCAATAAAAATCCTAGGTTTACCACAAAACCATTCCTTATATATGTAAAACAAGAGTAATAGTAGGGCTAGGATAGCAACTACCCACAGTACCCACACCCACACCCAACCTTCCTCTAACATGAGTATGTGTAAGAACGTCTTATGTTACAAGTAATAAGATATATATCTACAGTGTGAAGGCTGTCTACCTCCTTACTGATCTTTGGCCGTGCGCAGGGAACGAGCTTCTGGAGTGGTTCAGCAGGGCTGCCGGTCACCACTGTGCGTTGAGAGTCCGTCGCCAGTAGGACTCAGCAGGGTGTATTCTTCTTAAATTTCAGCACCAAGGGTTTTTCTGTTCGTGTCACCTGATATGTCACTGGATCACTTTGGTTCGCTGGCTTCAGTCTCGTCCAATGGATCCAGGATTTACCTTCTAAAGTCTTAACTGCAAGAGGTGAACACATCACAACAGTATAGGGTCCTTTCCATCTAGGTGTCAGGTTTCGACGTAATCTCAAATAAATTTCATTCTCAAACACAAAATCTTTGATGAATCTCTCATTTATTGAAGAATTTACGATCCGACCTGAACTCATTTGCAGCCAAAACTGATTCTCTGAAACCAACCCCTCCCTTTCCGCTTCTCAAAACCCCAATGCCCATTGGCCATCTTCCAAGTCAGTCTCTTCTGCCAACTACTTCAGATCACAGGAATGTCCCCCTCCCTCCATCACCTGGGTTACGTTATCTACTAAGGGGGAGAAGAACACTAGATCAAATGTCAGACTACTAAAACTTCAAACTGCTTCTGCTAGCTATTTTTTTTCCTTTTCTCTTGGATCTTCATGGCAGCAATGAAAATAGAACAAATTAGATCGCTGACACTAGGTTTTAAAAGTTCATCTTTCCAATGTTTTACCCATACTCTATCACCCGGTTTGTAATCATGACCTGCAGTTGTAATGGGGGGGGGTCTGCACTCTTGCATATAATGCCTTAATTGATTAACATGCTTGTTATGTTGTTGTAACTGCAAAAGCAATCTTTTAGCTTCCACTCCCCCTTTTTGTGCTAAATCAGGCCAGCCTTGAAAATGGTGTTTGAACAAAGCCGTGGGTCTTCCATATAGAAGTTCAAAAGGAGACAACTGGTATTTGGTACGTGGGGTAATTCTAAAAATGTACAAGGCCATAGGAAAAACCTGAAGCCATGGCAAGTAGGTTTCTAAGCACAGCTTGGTAATGATTGCTTTCAATGAGCGATGGGCTCTTTCAATTTTTCTAGACGATTGAGGTCGAAACGCACAGTGATATCTCCATTTTACACCTGCCACTTCAGTTAAGTGGCGATTTACACATTGTACAAATTCGGGGCCATTATCAGAACTGATGTTAGATGGGCAGCCGAATCTTGGAATAATTTCCTTTAAAAGAAAGCGTGCCATTTGTATAGCTAACTTGTTTCAAGTCGGGAAGGCCTCCATCCATCCAGAATAAGTGTCAATAAAAGTGAGCAATGCTTTATACCCATTGCATTTAGGCATATCAGTAAAATCCACTATTAAATAATCCATTGGCAAGTAAGAGATGGGTTGTTGTCCTTGAGGTAAACATGGTCCTTGTTTGGCATTTACTTGAGCACAAGTGGAACACTGAGAAGTTACCTTGGCCACCAGGCTCTGTAAATTAGGGATATAAAAAGTAGCCTGTAACTGTTGGGCCAAACCAGTCTTGCCTATGTGCGAGGTTTGATGTGCTTCCACTACTAGAGGCCAAGCAAGGGAAATTGGCACTACTGGGTGATTGTCCGGAAGGGTGTACCAACCCTTCACAAGAGTGGCTTTGAGATCCCCTTCAGCCTTCTCCCTTTCCATGTTTGTATATGTAGGATGGGATTTCTCGATGTATGATTCTATTTCTTGTGTCAAATAGAGATGATAATCCTTCTTATCAAGGGGCTGGTGTGCTGCCAGTTTAGCTTCCTTATCAGCAAATCGATTGCCTTGTGCAATGAGGATGTCTGTCTTCTGATGACCTGGGCAATGGATGACGGCTAAAGACTTAGGAAATTGTGCAGCATGAATCAATCTTTTAATTAAAGGAGCATGTTGTATTAATTTGCCTGAAGAATCAGTAAAGCCCCTTTCCTTATAAATAGCTGCATGTGCTTGAATAGTTAAAAAGGCATATTTACTGTCCGTGTATACATTAATAGTCTTATCTGTGGCTATTTCTAATGCTCGGATAAGTCCCCATAATTCAGCTGCTTGTGCGCTCGTCCCTACTGGAAGGGGTGCGCTTTCGATGACTGCCTGCTGACTAACTATTGCATACCCCGCATATCTAATTCCCTTTTCTACAAAACTGGATCCATCAGTAAACCACATAAGCTGAGCATTTGAAAGAGGAGTGTCAGTTAAGACTGGTCTGCAGGAATACTGATGATCTAATACATGTAAGCAGTCATGTAACAGGAGAGATGTATCCGGGACCGGCATAAGGGTAGCTGGGTTAATTGTAGCACATTGGTGAAGACTTAATTGAGGATTCTCTAGGAGGAGCGCTTGGTATTTATGCAGTCTTTGATTACTTATCCACAAATGTCCTTTATTTTCTAAAATAGTTTGCAAAACATGTGATGTATAAACTGCTACTTCTGAAGTAAAAGTCAGTTTGTTTGTATCTCTCATAAGTTCTGAGACAGCAGCCAGCATTTTAAGACAGTGTGGCCATCCTTTGGCTGGGCCATCCAGTTGTTTGGATAAGTAAGCTACGGGCCTTTGCCAGGACCCCTGCTGTTGTGTCAACACTCCTAAAGCCACATTATGACGAACATCCACATAAAGACGAAAGGGCTTGGTGAGATCTGGTAACCTTAACACTGGAGAGGATGTGAGAGTCTCCTTTAATTGGCTTAAGGAATTTGCTTGTTCCTTGCCCCATTCAAAAGGATCTGTTTCTGCTCCACGGGTTGATGCATACAAAGGCTTGGCAAGCAGGACAAAATTGGGCACCCATAAACGACAAAAGCCCATAACTCCCAAAATGCCTCGCAGTTCCCTTCGATTTTTAGGTGGGGGCAGCTGCAAAATTGCCTGTTTCCTAGGTAAGCCTAAGTTTCTTTGACCTTGAGACAAAATATATCCCAAATATGAAACTTCCTTTTTAACTAATTGTGCTTTCTTTCTGGAAGCCCTATAACCACAATCTCTCAGTAATTCAAGAAGGATTGGGGTATTTTTGAAACAATTCTCCTGTGTGGTTCCTGTCACTAAGACATCATTGACATATTGGAGGAGACAGTCTCCTGCCTGAACTGGTTGAAAATGTTGTAAGTCCAAGGCAAGGGCTTGACCAAAAAGGGTTGGAGAATTTTTAAAACCTTGAGGCAACCTTGTCCAGGTATATTGACAGTGCCTACATAATTTAGAGTCTTTCTACTCAAAGGCGAACAAGTCTTGGCTATCAGGATGTAAGGGTATCTTGAAAAAAGCATCTTTTAAGTCTATAACGGAAAACCATGCTGCTGAAGGAGGGATGGTCCCTAGCAAAATATAGGGATTAGACACAATTGCATGAAGCGTTACCAACCTCAAGTTCACGGGGCGAAGGTCCTGTGCTGGTCTCCAACTGCCATCTGGTTTTTTTGATGTGTAAAATTGCAGTATTCCATGGGGATTGTGTTTCTCTTAATATCCCAGCAGCTAGGTGTTTGTCAATTAAAACTTGTATGGCCTCAGCCGCTTCTTGTGGGATGTAATACTAGGGCACTCTAATAGGCTGGTATCCTGGTTTCAATTTGACTTCTACTGGAGAGGCAAATATAGCTAGCCCAGGGGGGTTGTCTTCTGCCCACAAGGTAGGGACATTGAATTCCTCCCAGTTGCTTTCTGTGGGGGTGTCTTGCATCAGCATTAATTGCCACGTCTGTTCCACTGGGTGCGTTACTGTCAAGTACTGTCCGTTATCATTGAAAGAAATTGTGGCTCTCATTTTAGAAAGCAAATCTCGCCCTAACAGTGGAACTGGGCAATCAGGCATGTATAAAAATTGGTGTTCTACTAAGCCATTTCCAACCTTGCATTTAATTGGTTTCAGGAGACTGTGTGTAACTGCATTGCCTGACACTCCCTGGACTCTAATTTTCTTAGCTGACAAAGGGGCCACTTGTTTATTTATTACGGATCGACTGGCTCCTGTATCAACCAGCATGCGGACGTGACGTCCTCCCACCCATAAATCCATCAAAGGCTCTGGGGGGTGGGGTGGGGGCTCGGAGCCGTGGCATCTTTAATTATCCCACTCCATCTCAGCCAGGCCGATCACTTCCTCATTCCGGTATGACTGGCTGGGTGGACTAAATTGCCTGTCAGACCCCCTCCTTCCGCTGAAAACTCATCTCATGTTTCCTCTCATGTTCCGTCCTTGACCAACACCTCTCTGACTTCCTCTCACCATCGGTGACCCATGCCCATAGGATTCTTCTCTGGATTCCCGTCTTCTACGGGGACATTCTCTCTGCCAATGCCCATTTTCTTTACAAATCGCACATTGGTTGGGTCCCAAAACGACCCCCCCAAGTGCCAGAGCTAACATCTCCGTCTTCTTTCTCTCTTTAGCAATTTGCCTTTTTTCCTCTTCTTTCTCTCTGTTCAGGTATACCTTCCTAGCAACTTCCAGGAGTTCACTGGTATTCTTACCCAATGCTCCTTCCAACTTCTATAATTTTTTTCTAATGTCCGGAGCACTCTGGCTTATAAAGCACTCATTCAACATGAATCTATTTGCTGGGTCTTCTATGTTGATTCCCGTATTGGTTTTATAGGATTCTACTAGTCTAGTTAAAAAGCCTTCAGGGCTCTCATCCTTTTTTTGGAGTACGGTGGCTGTTTTAGCATAATTAACAGGACCTTTTGCAGCCTCTCGTAAACTGTTTACGCATAAGAGGCGGTAGTCATGTAATTGAGTTTCATGCTGATTACTATTTGCGTCCCAATTTGGGTCGGTTTCGGCCGCAGCTGTAACTTTATTTGCTGATTGATTCCCATCAGGAAACATACGAGTCAATACCTTTTCTTTAGCAATCTTGAATTTTTCCCTATCTTCCATGGAGAGTAAGGTATTTAACAGTAGTTGGATATCTCCCCAAGTGGGTCTATTTGTTTGCATTATTGTATTGAAGAGATCTACGATTTCGTTGGGTTTCTTGCTAAACGGACCATATTGTTGTTTCCAATTAAGTAGATCTGTAGTTGTGAATGGCTGATATTGAAGCAAGGAACGGATGACAATTTGTCCCTGGGCATCCGTTCCATGATTTAACATTTCCCTTAAAGGAGCCAGCATTTCTGCTTTCTTAAAATTTGTCTGGCTTCGAGTTTGGGAGCTAACAGGTTTAGATTCATCTTCTTCTGTCTCTTCCCCTTCACTTTTAACTTGTCTTTTGACTTGCAAATTACTTCTCCGAGGTTGAATAGTTCTCGGCGTTGCATTTACTGGCAGCGGTGGGTAAGGATTTTGCCTTGGGGGTATAGGATGGGGGGGGGGGGTGGGGGGGAAGGCGATTTACTTCTTTCTCATCTTCCTGACTTAAAACTTTAGTTTTAACTATTTGTTTGCTGATCTTATTTTTCTCTCTCATCACACACGCTCTCACACATTCCATCTGACATTTCTTAAGCCACTTGGGTCTTGCCTTTTGAATGATTTGCCACTGATCTATGTACGGGAACTGTTCCCAATGACCCTCCTGTGTAATGATCCGGTGCACCTTTGAGATTATTATGGGATCCAAGGAACCTCTTTCTGGCCACCTTACGCCCAAGGCTGGCCATTCATTAACACAAAATTGCTTCAAGGTGTCGGGATTACACTGAGAGCTGCCATAGGATTCACTAAAGGCATGTTGAAAGTTGGCTAACATACATTGTAACGGGGTCCGGTGGACACTGTTATTTCCTCCCATATTTCTAATACACTACCAGTGACCTGGGGTGCTGGACACTCGACAGTCACCGTCAGGAACTGCACTGGTTTAACCAACCCACATAGCCTAACCAGAAGAATTAAAAGATGCCGCTTTTTTCTCCTAGGAGATTGACCAGATCTCCTTCGCTGCCTCAAAAATAGGCAGGTCTCCCCTGTTTAAATATATACTTGCCTTTAGGCGTTCTTCATGGCCATCTGCGGAGATTTCTGAGTCTGGTCTGCCCTCTTGTGGGTCCTTGGCTGAACTGCGTCTCCAGTGAGCATATGGCAATACTCTCACCAAAAAGTTCTTCAGACCTCAATGGTGTCTGGATTGCCGGCTGGTGAACCTTCGTTGGGAAAATGTCTCCTCTCGACAGGGCAGCATGCCTAGGTAGACAATAATCTCTGCCTCTCAAAGTCCCTTCGTGGTCGCCAAAATTGTTATGGAAGAAAGGATATAAGAGACATCCCTTTGGGTCAGCCAGAGCCAGTTTATTATTGCGCAATAGGTTCAGAGAGGTATGTGTACCTAAAAGTCTGAACAACTTATGATTTTGAGACCATAGTTTTTATACATTTTCAAACAAAGGATTCTGCTAACACAGCAGTTTTCTCATTACATACTTTTGTTACATTTAATTGACATTTCCTAATTACTAAAGTTTTACATTATCTTTGCCAAACAATCATAATTCTTCTGTAAATTACTGGAGCATAGATTCAAATTATCTTCTGTTGATAGACGACTCTTAGCTCATGTAGATACCCTTGACCTAACCAACCTTTAAGCTGTATGTCACCAGAATGTTCCTTTCTTCTGACAACTTAGAGGCCTCCTTACAAAGTATTTCTTATCCAAAAGGAATTTGGCTGAATTTGTACTTTTTCCAACTGGATGCATTTTCTGCTTTTAGAATACAGTGAATAGAAATGAATAGAAAGTTGTCCAGTGATCATCTAGCAGATCCCGTATTAATCATATTATTAATATTAGTTATAATACTGCTCTGAACCTTGCGCAATAAACTGGCTCTGACTGACCCAGAATGTTGTTTGGTCCCATCATTCCATAACAAATATGTTTGCAATAACTTGTGACCTAGATAAAGAAATGGCTCTTGTAGCTGTACCTTCTCTGGTGCTATCTGCAAACCATATGCAGCTAGATCTTGTGTTAAATGTTTCAGCCAGTAGGGAGGAATTTGTGGCCCAGCAATTAAAATATCATCCATTTGTATAAAGGCAGGATGTAAAGTGAAATTTGGTTATAAGAGTGAAATAATACGGGGTCAGCCTAAAAGATCTCTGAAGGGCCCCTGTAACTTGAGAAAGTTGCAGAGTTCAAAAAGTTAAACCGCAGAGGTGCTATGTTAAAATGCAGAACTAACCCACATGGAGCTTCCTGCCTAAGGAATAAGGGCAGGGGCAAGGAAATTCCCCTAAAAGAAATAAGCAGAAACTCAGACAGAGTTGCAGCCCCCACCTTTATCAATGAGTCATTAAGAAGCTGAAGCCACCCTATTTTCCACAACAAAGGAATGACAAGTTTACAGGGGCTTGCAACATTCAAACAAATATGGGACACAGGAAAGAAAAACAAACACTCAAGAAGGGAAAGAAATCAAGCCAAAGTAATTTAAACACATGAGAAAAAGAAGAAAACACAGAAATAGCAAGCTGAATAATTATAGGAAATGAACAACGTCAAAGAGCTGGGAAAAACAGAGAGTGGACTATAAAACAATTATTTATTTGCCAGGACAGAAGAACCCAATCACAAACAAAAACAGGATTTCAACACCATAAAACAATCACACACACAAATCAAAGCATTCACACGCCAAATCAAAAGAATTTCAAAAGACTTTAAAGGGTCACATAGAAAATCAAAAGATGTTTTAGGATTTAAAAAAAATACTCTTACAATTAAAACAGGCTAGCCTCAGAAACCTGTGCTTGTATTTGTTTCTTGCCTGCCTTCCTATAAACACTAAATTAATTCTGCTCTCAAGCAGCTGACCTCCAATCATTTCTAAGTAATCTCCCAGCCCAGAGTTTTGAATTTAAGAAGGGAAAGCTCTGCCTTCCAACAATCCTTAAAGGGAAAGGCTTCTTTTTTCCTTCCAACACCGGGAAAAAACTGATGACTTCTGCACTGATTTACCCAGTTAAACCTCTTCTTACATTTATGGCAAACAGTTTTTGGTCTAGCTGTTTGACCTCCTCCTGGCCCATTGCCTTTGTGGGCTCCACCATCAGGAGCTCTGCATTGCTGTTTAAAATAGCCAGGTTTATTACAATTAAAACAATTGCCTTTGAGCTTGCCAGACTTTCCTTGTTTTAAGGCAGCTGCTAAGGCTTCCATCTGATGTTGAGCTTGTCCTTGGGGATTAACTGCTTGTATGACAGGAAAAGCTTGGAGACCCTCTGCAATTTCTACCCCAGTGAGAGTCCCTTTTTGATGCTCTTCCTGAAACCCTGCTCTAACAGCTGAAAACGTCTCCTGTAAAGGAGAAATTGATAAGGGAGCTGTCGGGGAGCTACCTCCTACTGGCTGCAGCTGAAAATAAAGCGGAGGGGGAGCAGACCCCTGATCAGGAAACAGAGAGAGAGATGGTGACGGTGCCTTGAGTTTATGAGTCCCCATAACCTCTACTGCTTCCTTACATTTCTGCCACAGCAACAAATGCTTTATTTCTGCTCGTGGTGGCTTAATTCCTGCCATTCCATTACTTTTAAGTATTTTCCTCAGTTCTTGTGCATGAAACTTCTGTGGAACTGAGATTTCCCCCCCATACTCACGAAATTTTGGGAGTGAAGTTCGCTGAGATGCATCTGGGCTCGTCCGGCCGAATGAGCATAGGAGGTATCACGTCTATCACGTCGGGGTCACCAGATGTTGTTTCGAAGAAGAAAGATGTGTAGGCAGGATGATGGTTCACGGGAAGGCCCTTTGGTGGGAAGGCACCTTGGGGAAGGCACCCTGACTCCATCCAAAAGGCTCCCTTTTATTTTCATTTTACAGCTACCATGGTAAAACATTAATCAACGTTTACTTGTACTGATTGGTTAGAGAAGACTCATGAAATTCATGTGAACCCCTCGTTTCTGTCTCCTGCTCTTCCTGTGACAAACAATGCTACATGCCGGGTCTTGCATATTTGAGATAGGGTCTCTGCCAGACATCCTTTACTTTACTTTACTTTTATTAGATTTATATACCGCCCTTCTCCCCGAAGGGACTCAGGGCGGTGAACAGGCAAAGATAAAAGACATAAATACAAAATTTAAAAACCAATTAAAACCGAATTAAATGATTGCCCCAACAATTCAAAACGCGTTTTTTTTAAAATATGTAAATCCCGAATCTAAAAATTTGGATTATGAAATTAAAATTTTCTTACAAAGAGGGGAGAGATTATGCCAGGCCTGCCTGATGGAACAAAAAAGTTTTTAACTCCCGGCGGAAAGCACAAAGATCCGGGATCCACCGAATCTCTGGGGGGAGGTCGTTCCAGATAGTGGGTGCCCCCACAGAAAAGGCTCTCCCCCTGGGGGCCCCCAGTCGACATTGTTTGGCCGACAGCACCTGGAGGAGCCCCTCTCTATGGGAGCATACCGGTCGGTGGGAGGCTATTGGAGGTAGTAGGCGGTCCCGTAAGTACCCGGGTCCTAAGCCATGGAGCACTTTAAAGGTGGTAACCAACACCTTGAAGCGCACCCGGAAGACCACCGGGAGCCAGTGCAGCTTGCGCAGGAGCGGTGTCACATGAGAGCGCCACGTCGCTCCCATCACCACCCGCGCGGCTGCACTCTGCGCCAGTTGGAGCCTCCGGGTGCTCCTCAAGGGGAGCCCCATGTAGAGAGCATTACAGTAGTCCAGGCGGGAGGTGACAAGGGCATGAGTGACCGTGAGTAAGGAGTCCTGATCCAGAAAGGGGCGCAACTGGCGGATCAGGCGAACCTGATGAAAAATCCTCCCGGTCACGGCCGTCAGATGCTCTTCTAAGGACAGTCGTGAATCCAGGAGGATGCCCAAATTGCGCGCCCTCTCTGTGGGGGCCAATGATTCGCCCCCAATAGTCAGCGATGGTACCAGCTGACTATATCGGGACGTCGGAAACCACAGCCACTCGGTCTTGGATGGATTGAGTCTGAGCCTGTTCTTCCCCATCCAGATCCGCACAGCCTCCAGGCACCGGGACATCACTTCAAGGGCATCATTGGGGTGGTCTGGGGTGGAGATGTACAGCTGGGTGTCGTCAGCGTACTGCTGATATCTCACCCCAAAACCACGGATGATCTCACCCAGCGGCTTCACATAAATGTTGAACAGGAGGGGCGAGAGAACCGATCCCTGTGGCACCCCGCATATAAGGGGCCTAGGAGTCGATCTCTGCCCCCCTGCCAACACCGACTGCGACCGTGCCTCCCACCCCCAACTCTACCAGCCGGTGCAGCATGATACCATGGTCGATGGTATCAAAAGCCGCTGAGAGGTCTAACAGGACCAGGACAGAGGAGCACCCCCTGTCCCGAGCCCTCCAGAGATCATCAACCAACACGACCAATGCCGTCTGAAGCCCGACTGGAATGGATCCAGATACGTCGTTTCCTCCAGGTGCTGGGAGAACTGTTGTGCAACCACACTCTCAACAACCTTCACCAGAAAGCGAAGGTTGGAGACCGGACGATAATTTACCAACATTGCTGGGTCCAGGGAAGACTTCTTGAGGAGAGGCCTCACCACCGCCTCTTTCAAGGCGGCGGGAAAGTCACCCTCACCCAACGAAGCATTTATAATCCCCTGGAGCCAGCCAGGTATCTGAAGAATATTAAGGTAATTGGACTTGTGTCTATTCCAGTCATGAAGGGAGGAGTGTCAGTGCATATAGTTCATGACTGGGAAGACATGGTAACAAAGTCAACCAATGAATAGGCATAGCAACTAAGTCAGCCAATGAGAGCTATTTGGAAACTGAAACAGTTTAGAGCCTGGGCGTGGCTTAGCAAACAAATCTGGTCTAGTCTGTCTGCTGAATTGAAACTGGAAACTCATCTCTGCTGTATTCTGCTTGTGTTTTGCTTGTAACTGCTACCACATTGGAAGAAATCTGCTGTTGATATTGTAAATTTACTTCATGTGTTATTATGTATATAAAGAAGTTAATGAATCCTGCTGTATCAATTTGCCTGTGTGTGCTTTATGGATTTGATTTTGCAACAAACTCTGACAGGAATGCCAAGCGGCTTTTGAAAAGCTTAAATGTTTTTTTGCAGCAGAGCCAACCCTTAAGCACCTGAATCAGGAGGAGCCATTTGTAATACAAGCCGATGCCAGCGATGTGGCGGTGGGGGCTGTTTTGTTCCAAAAAAATGCGACGGGGATACTGCAACCCTGCGCCTACACTTCCTGGAAGCTGACCAACACCAAAAGGTATTGGGTGGTATAGGAGAAGGAAGCATTCCTAGAAGGCAATAAGATTCTGTTCGATGTGTTGACTGACCACAGGAACCTAGAAGCCTTAAGAACCCCAAGGAAACTGTCCCCTAAGCAAGTGAGAGGGGCGCAGTACTTTAATTGGTTCAACTTCACCCTTTGATATTTGCCAGGGGAAAAGAATTTCCTCACTGATGCGCTCTCTCAGATGCCCCAATACAAAAGCACCCGAGAGGAAATCATTAACTTCATCATTCCCTCCAAGCAACTGGCAGCACTGGTCGCAGCAAGGTTAATCGCTACCTTCGAGCGATTGCATGCTCCGGCCCTCAATGCTCTTCTTGTTCCCTAGGTTGCGCAGATCCTCAGGGCCTGGGCCTTTGGTTGATGTTATGCAACATCAGGTCCATGGTAAATAAAGCCCCCCTCATTTGTGATCTTGTTCAAGAGGGGGGAGCGGACCTAGCGGGTATTACGGAGACCTGGTTGGGCCTGGAGGGGGGGTCCCCCTCATTGAAATGTGCCCACCAGGTTTCCGTGCATTCCATCAGCCAAGGTGTCGAGCCCCAGCCAGGACTCACCATTGCTGGGGGCTGGAGAGGACGAAGTACCGGCTGTTCTGAGGGGGTTCTGTCTGGATGATCACACGCCCTGGCGGTTCGCAGATAGTTTCCCCGGCCTCGGCACCTCGGCACAATGCACAGAGACCGAGCCATCGGCGCCGTCCTATGACGTCACGGAAGCGCCAACGTTTCTACCACCGAACAGCTGATGGGGGGGAGGTTTGCTTTATGTGCCGGATGGTGGTTATTAACAACATAATTGTAATAAATAGCGCTGCACGGCGGCTGCATGTAGTGCTGACTTTAATCCTGTGTTCCGGCTTGTTCTATTCTTCTGACTGAGTTGCTGCAAGACCGAATTAAAAATGCTGCAAACTTCTTCATTGTTTGGTTCTTTTTGCCGCTATCCAGACTGGTTGAGAGACAAAGCCGAGAGAAAGTCAGTGCTACACGCCTTTATGTTCTTCTGTTTTGCTGAGTCCCTGGCTGAAGGTTTGGAGTATGGCAGAGGGGACGGTGCCAGGAGTGCTGGAGTCAGAGCTGGTGACTGAGGCAGTTGTAGAGGAGGTGGTCGTGGAGGCGGAGGCACAGGAGACCACTGAACAACCAGTGGTTAGACCCAAGCTACGCCAGCTGCATGAGGATGACTGTCGTGAGAAAGATAGCATCCAGGGCCAGGGGCTCGGCCACACTGGACAGTCAGCTGCTGGGGACTGGTGGCATAGCTCTACCCTCACTGGACCCAAGTTGCCAACTCCCCCTCCTTTGGGCCCATCCTTCCGAGGGTGGAGGGAAAGACGTTGGGCAGATGAAGAAGAGGGGGAGTGGGGATATGCTACCACCAGCCCTGGTCCCAGTACCATGGATGCCCTTTGGGACCGCTTTGGGGAGGGTAGTTTCCGTGACGCCCCTTCCTGGCAACCGTGGGCTACTGGGCTGGAACCGTCACAAGGGCTATCCTGGCAGGACACTGGGCTATCTAGTTCGGAGGTCCGGTTCCGCATCGCTAGTCCTAAATTCCGGAGGGAGCAGGAACCGGGTCGGTTGGAAGACCATGTGGGGTCCTGGGATCAGAGATCCTCCATGGGAGAGACTGTTGTACGGGGCCCAGAGCATCAACCGCAGAGGAAGGAGACCGGGGCTGAAAAAAAACCACAGCGGCTGGTGTTGGACCGACCCTGTACGGAGAGGAGAGGCGTGGGAGAGAGGAGAAGCATTGGACTGAGTGGAACACCTGATTCGCTACCAGCATGGGCTCCGGTTCCAGGGATGTGGGTCCCTCAAGCTACCTGGGGCCCTCCTGCATTGCAAGCCATGTTCGATGGAAGCCCAGATTGTGTGGCATTATTCTTAAGCCAGGTGATAAGCCATTTAGACTAATACGGCGGTTGGTACCCCTCCCAATGGGCCATGGTTGTGGCCATGACGGTGGTGTTGACCGGAGACGCTGTTGATTGGGTGGCCAGCCTGCATAGCAACCATGCTAAAGAACTGGTAGAAGTAGGGAAGTTTTTGGAGGCCCTTCGCTCCACTTTTGAGGATGAGTCTAGTGTGCAGGTGGCAGAGGGTGATCTCGTTGCGCTTAAACAAAGAGGCACTCCTGCAAAGGACTATGTATGGAATTTCCGAAAGATCGCCAGTCACCTGGTGGATTGACCAGAACGAATGTTAGTACAACAGTTTCGTATGGGGTTAGATAGGGAGTTGAGGCAGATGTGTGTGTACCGGGGCCTGGCTCTGCGGTTGGCTGTTTGGTTCAGGGCAGCAATAGATGTGGGCCTCCGGGAATTTCGGGCCCGGCCAGAAACCAACCCTGGACAGAGGAGACCCACGGCAGAAAAATCATTAGAGAAGCCCCAACCCGTAAGAGATCCTCAGCCAGGTTTGGTCCCACCTGACAGGTCTCAGGACAGGTCTCAGAGGCCGGTCCTTCGTTGTTATAGGTGTAATCAGGTGGGCCATAGGGCAGTCAAATGTCCCATGCCGCCACCACGAACACAGTCCCAAAGACAGGCCCCTGGAGTTCCCATGAGGGGACAAACAAAGCAACCTCCAGAGCAAACGCAGGCAGTCCAAGGGCCAAAGGTGACCGTGGATACCCAGACCAGAGACATTAAGTCGACGCCAGTGGCAGGGAAGTTTCCGGTGGTGTCAGGGGACAGTGACGATGAGGACCCGGAGGACCCAATGGTGAGCGACCCCGTTTGTCCTTTTCTGATATCGGTAGTGTTGAGGAACCCACGTTGTTCTACTGGTCTCCAGTATGGGGCTTTAGTAGATTCAGGGTGTACCCGGTGCCTCGTCCGTAAGGCTGTAGTGGATGCTCTAGGCCTGCGGGTGAGGCGGCTAAAAGTTACGGTTACATTCGAACAAATGGATGGCTCGTTGTTGGG
This sequence comes from Ptyas mucosa, assembly GCA_012654045.1. Classification (NCBI taxonomy): domain Eukaryota; kingdom Metazoa; phylum Chordata; class Lepidosauria; order Squamata; family Colubridae; genus Ptyas; species Ptyas mucosa. The sequence continues at coordinate 39,977 of WNWU01010647.1, read as the reverse complement.
GGTGGGCCCCAGCCACCCATGTAACAGAGAGACTGTACCTGGAAATAGGAGACCATTGAGAGGCTATTCGCTTTATTGTGATTGAAAAGATGATCGAACCAATAATACTGGGACTGGCATGGTTGGACAAATGGCAACCTAACATCTGGTGGGAGGGGGGGTACCGGAAACTCAGAATACCAATTGGGCCGGATCTGCCTACTCCGGAACATATCCCACCTATTCCAACATCAGATGGGGGTAAGGACAGCGGGTGTACCTCGGCGGTTCCTCTGCCCACACGGGACTTCCCTAGTGTTTACGAAGACCTTGCAGCCGTCTTCAGCAAGGAAGAATGTGAGGTGTTACCCCCGCATTGACCTACAGACTGTGCTATTGAATTGGTGCCTGGAGCTAATTTGCCAAAGCCACGAAAGTATTCCATGATGCAACCGGAATTAGCTGAGCTGAGACGGAATATCGATAAGAATCTGGCCAGAGGCTTCATCACACCTAGTAGATCCCATATGGCAGCCCCTGTACTTTTCAGGGAGAAGAAGGATGGAGGGTTACGCCTCTGCATTGATTTCTGGGGTCTGAACGACGTCTGTGTGGAGCACTTGTACCCTCTCCCGTTAATGAAAGATCTTCCAGCCACGTTGTCGACTGGTCAAGTCTTCACGAAGCTCGACTTACGTGAGGCCTACTATCGGGTCCACATCAAACCAGGGGACGAGTGGAAAACCACATTCAACTGTCCCCTCGACAGTTTCCAGTTCTGGGTTATGCCATTCAGTCTCCAGGGAGCCCCTGCAGTGTTCATGCAGCTGATTAATGAAGTGCTGCATGAACATTTGTACAGGGGAGTCCTCATTTACCTGATCGATATCTTGATATATACCCGAGACATGGAGGAGCACACCAACTTGGTACGCCAAGTACTGAAAAAGTTGTTAGCGGCTAAATTGTTCGTGAAACTCTTGAAATGTGAATTTCACAAATCGAGGATTGACTATCTAGGGTATAGGATATCAGGAGATGGTGTGGAAATTGACCCACGTAAAGTTCAGGCGATAGTGGATTGGCAAGCCCCCAAAACGAGAAAACAGCTCCAAAGTTTCCTCGGGTTTGCTAACTTTTATCATCAATTTATCCCTGCTTTCACCAGTATAGCTCTACCCTTAACGGACCTTCTACGTACTAAACCAGCCACAACAAAACAAAGGCCAGGTCAGTTATTGAACTGGACATCAAGGTGTCAAAATGCGTTTGAACAGTTAAAATACCTGTTTACCAGAGAACCGGTTCTCAAGCACCCCGACCCCACACGAGAGTTTATAGTTCAGGCAGATGCTAGCGACATCGCCATGGGGGCGGTACTGCTGCAAAAAGATGAACAAGACCAGGTATAACCATGTGCCTATACCTCCCGCAAATTGAGCCCCACGGAACGAGGGTGGGCGATTTGGGAAAAGGAGGTGTCAGCGAGTTAAGTTGCATTTTTTCATCGCTGCCATAATCAAAGAGAAAAAGGAAAAAAACCCCGGAGCGAGTAGTACAGTTTGAAATTTAGTGCTTGGCATTTGAGATATTGTCCTTCTCCCCCTCCCTTAATAGATAGGGTTACCCAGGTGATGAAGGGAGGGGGACATTCCTGTGATCTGAAGTAGTGGGCAGAAGAGACTGACTTGGAAGATGGCCAATGGGCATTGAGCTATTGTGAGGCAGAAGGGGAGGGGTTTGGTTTCGGAGAATCAGTTTTGGCTGCATATGAGTTTAGGTCGGATCGTAAATTCTTTAATAAATGAGAGATTCATCAAAGACTTTGTGTTTGAGAATGAAATTTATTTGAGATTACGCCGAAACCTGACAGGAGGCTTTTGCTGTGCGCTGGGCGTTGATGACATGGCGTCACCTTCTTGAGGGGGCAGCTCGACCGTTTGAGGTGTGGACGGACCATAAAAACCTGGAAGCACTGCAAACACCAAGGTGTTTGTCCCCGAAACAACTAAGGTGGGCACAATACTTCCATAGGTTCTCATTCTGACTGAAATATGTTCCAGCAGGGAAAAACTTCCTCGCTGATGCCCTATCCCATATGCCACAGTACAACAGCAAATGGGAGGAAGTAGTAGAGGCCCTTATACCACCCAGTCAGGTGCCACATACCGTATCAGCAGCAATCTGATCAGAGCCGTCCTTCCTAACCGAACTACAGGCAGCTGTCCAACATGATCCATGGCTGGCGCAAAACCAGTCCTTGGTGACTATGCGGGATGGGGTAGGATGGAACGGAGACCAGTTATATATTCCGGAAAGCCTTCGAACAATTGTTTTACGACGTTGTCACGACTCCAAACCAGTGGGACATTTCGGCTTCCTCAAAACACTTCATTTGATCAGGCGACAGTTTTGGTGGCCCCGGATGCGTGGTGATATCGAACAATATGTGAAAGGGTGTCCAATATGTGCGGCAGCAAAACCATGGTCAGGAAAACCAATAGGATTGTTATAACCGGTGGCTGATCCTAGCAGACTGTGGGAGGAGATTGCTATGGATTTCAAAGTAGATCTCCCCACCAGCAACAGATACATGGTCATTTGGACAGTGGTGGACTTGTTTTCAAAGCAGGCCCATTTTGTGCCCTGTTGAGGTTTACCGTCTGCCTGACGATTGACTGATATGTTCATCCATCACGTTTATCGCCTCCATGGGGTCCCTAAGCAGATTATATTGGACTGGGGTGTCCAGTTCACTGCCAAATTCTGGAAGTCTTTTATACACCAAATAGGATCCACCCAGGGGTTGAGTTCAGCTTTCCACCCCAGCACCAACAGAGCAGCGGAATGAGCCAATGCCGCTGTAGAACGATATCTCTGTTGCTATGTTTCCTACCAACAAACCAATTGGTCTGATCTCATCCCGTTCGCGGAGGTTGCGTGCAACAACATAATTCATCGTAGTACAGGCCTTTCTCCCTTCCAAATAGTCTATGGTAGAGAATTCCCAGCTATACCAGAAGTAGAACCTCCCTCCACGAGCATAGATACGCCAGCTGGCTGGGCAGACAAGATCCGCTGGTTCTGGCCAGGGGTTAAGACAGCCCTACAGAAAGCAGCGGACGAATATAAGGCGTATATTGATAAGAAGAGGGCAGACCCAAAACCGTTTGTAGTGGGGGATCGGGTTTATTTATCGACCAAATATTTAAAGCTACAAATACCGAGTAGGAAGTTAGGTCCAAAGTATTTAGGCCCTTTCACAATAACACGTGTTATCAACCCTGTTACTGTGGCTCTTAAATTACCCTCGCTGCTGAGTAAAATACATCCTGTGTTTCACAGTAGCATATTAAAACCTGTTACTGTAGATAGAACTGCAGACTCAGTTGGACCGCTGGGTCCAATACATACGGATCAGTATGAAGTAGACAAGATATTGGATTCCAGACTCCATAGAGGCAGGCTGCAGTACTTAGTACGTTGGAAAGGATATCCTTTAGCACAGGCCTCCTGGGTGGCAGCAACAGATGTGCATGCTGACCGTCTAGTACACCGATATCATCGCAAGTACCTGGATAAACCGGGACCTTCAGGAACAGTGTCTGCTGTGACTAATGTGTCTGCTTTGCCTCCCACAGGTGAACCCCTGGTAGAGGGGAGCCGCCTGTTGAGCCCCGGCCGGGACTCGCCATTGCTGGGGGCTGGAGAGGACGAAGTACTGGCTGTTCAGAGGGGGTTCTGTCCGGATGATCACACACCCTGGCGGTTCGCAGATAGTTTCCCCGGCCTCGGCACCTCGGCACAATGCACAGAGACCGAGCCATCTGCGCTGTCCTATGACATCACGGAAGTGCCGATGTTTCTACCGCTGAACAGCTGATGGGGGGGAGGTTTGCTTTATGTGCCGGATGGTGGTTATTAACAACATAATTGTAATAAATAGCGCTGCACGGCACCTGCGTGTAGCGCTGACTTTAATCCTGTGTTCCGGCTTGTTCTATTCTTCTGACTGAGTTGCTGCAAGACCGAATTAAAAACGCTGCAAACTTCTTCGTTGTTTGGTTCTTTTTGCCGCTATCCAGACTGGTTGAGAGACAAAGCCGAGACAAGGTCTCAAGGGAGGGGCGGGGGGGTGGCGGCGGTTATTATTAAGGAAGGTCTTGGTCCGATGGAGACCACTGTGCCTCAGATAGCCGGATGTGAGTCCCTCCTTGTGAGGTGGGGCCGTGGGGGGCAGATGGGCTTTCTGGTCACGTACCTGGCTCCCTGCCACATGGTGGCGGCCCTGCCTGAACTGCTCAACGTGATAGCCGGGGTGGCGGTTGATACCCCCAGACTTATGGTCATGGGGGATTTCAACCTGCCATCTATCGGTGAAACATCTGAGGCGGCTCGGGAGTTCATGGCTTCCATGACGGCCATGGACCTGACCCAGTTAGTTCATGGCCCCACTCACACGGGGGGACACACTCTGGACCTGGTTTTTTTTTATTATAAAAGTTTTTTTTATTTTTTTATAATTCAAACAACCAAACATTACATAATAAATTGTCATTCATCATTTCCCATCCCTCCCCTTCCCCTTGGTTGTTACTTTATCTCAACCCCTAGAATCACTTTCTCATATGCTGGACATAATAGTTCAATATGGTAAGGTATCTGAATTTATAGTAAATCAGCATAAGACAAAGGTGATAGTTAAGAATATGCCTATATCTCAACAAGAAGAATTAAGAAGAATAATGGGGTTTGAAATAGTTAAAAAGGTTAAATACTTAGGGATATATATTGCATCTTCAAATACGAAGTTATTTAAGAATAATTATGAAGTTCTTTGGCAAAAAGTGCAGAAAGAAATGGAAACATGGAAAAAGCTACAATTATCTTTGTTGGGAAGGATAGCAGTAATAAAAATGAATGTGTTACCTAGGTTTTTATTTCTGTTTCAAATGATACCAGTGCTTAAGAATGATGGGAATTTAAGGGAATGGCAGAAGGGTGTTAATACATACATTTGGGATGGTAAAAAACCAAAAATAAAATTGAAAATTATACAGGATGTCAGGGAGAGAGCAGAGAGGAGGTCTTAAAATGCCTAATTTAAAACTGTATTATGAAGCAACTGTTTTATCACAAATTAGCGACTGGTTTAACTTAACTGAAGAGAGAATTTTAAATATAGAAGATCATGATTTGTTATATGGATGGCATGCTTATTTGTTATATGAAAAAAAGTGGACAAGATGTTTAAAGGTCATATACTCAGAAATGCTTTGTTGAGGGTGTGGAAAAAGTATCAATATAAGTTAAATTACAAAATACCAATATGGGCAAATCTGGCCAGTCGCAGAATGATTTTGAGATAGGGGATATTGTGATCGAGCCCTTGTCATGGTCAGATCATTCTCTCCTTCGACTTGACCTTCAAACCGCTACACCTCACCTCAGGGAGGCGGAACCGATTAGGTGGTTCCGCCCCAGGTGCCTGATGGACCCTGATAGGTTCCAGATGGAGCTTGGGCCATTCCCTGAGGTTCTAGCTCATGACATGGCTGAAGACCTGGTGGCCGCCTGGGATAGAGCGGCCACTGGAGCTTTGGACCATGTCGTGCCTTTGCGGCCTCTGACCCGGTGCCGATCCCAGGTGGCTTCCTGGTTTTCCGAGGAGCTGAGGGAAATGAAGTGCCACAAAAGATGGCTAGAGAGCAGTTGGAGGGCCAGCTGGTCCGAATCTGACTGAACACTGGTAAGCTCTCATATTAAGACCTACCTAGTGGCGATAAAAGCGGCAAAATGTAATTATTTTTCCACTCTTATTGCATCATCAGATAATCGCCCGGCCACCCTGTTTAGGGTGACCCGCTCCCTGCTCCATCCGGGAGTGTGGGAAGACCCCTTGGAGGGTAGAGCCGAGGATTTTTATCTACATGACAAAATCGCTCAAATTCGGGAAGGCTTGGACTCTGACGGGATAAGTTCAGACGGGGTGATGGAGGAATGTCTTGAGAGTGTTATCTGAGAGGAGTTTGACCCTGTGACTCCCAAAGACATGGACAGGATTCTGGGTAGACTTAGCACGGCCACATGTTTATTGGACCCGTGTCCCTCCTGGTTGGTGCTGGCTTCCCGGGAGGTTACGCGAGGCTGGCTCCAGAGGATTATCAACGCTTCTCTGAGTGAGGGCTACTTTCTCTCCGCCTTGAAAGAGGCGGTGGTGAGGCCCCTCCTCAAGAAGCCTTCTCTGGACCCAGCTGTTTTAGCAAATTATCGTCCAGTCTCCAACCTCCGCTTCGTTGCGAAGATTGTTGAGAATGTGGTGGCGTGACAGTTCCCCCAGTACCTGGATGAGGCGGTCTATCTTGATCCATTCCAGTTGGGTTTCGGGCCTGGGTACAGCACGGAAACGGCATTGGTCGCATTGGTTGATGATCTCTGAAGGGCTCGGAACAGGGGTTTTTCCTCTGTCCTGGTCCTATTAGATCTCTCAGTGGCTTTTGATACCATCGACCATGGTATCTTGCTGTGCCGGTTAGAAGGGTTAGGAGTGGGAGGCACCGTGTTGCAGTGGTTCTCCTCCTTTCTCTCTGACCGGTCGCAGTTTGTGTTGACAGGGGGCCAGAGGTCGACCTCGAGGCACCTCATGTGTGGGGTGCTGCAAGGGTCGGTCCTCTCGCCCCTGTTGTTCAACATTTATGTGAAGCCGCTGGGTGAGATCATCCGTGGTTTCGGGGTGCAGTTCCATCAGTACGCTGATGACACCCAGCTGTACATCTCCACCCCAGACCACCCCAATGATGCCCTTGACATGATGTCCCGGTGTCTGGAGGCCATGCAGATCTGGATGGGGAGAAACAGGCTCAAGCTCAACCCATCCAAGACTGAGTGGCTGTGGCTCCCAGCGTCCCGATATAGTCAGTTGATGCCATCACTGACTATTGGGGGCAAGTCATTGGCCCCCACAGAGAGGGCTCGCAACTTGGGTGTCTTTAGAAGAACATGTGACGGCTGTGGCCAGGGGGGCTTTTTATCAGGTTCGCCTGATCCACCAGTTGCGTCCCTTTCTGGATCGGGACTCCTTACGCACGGTCACTCATGCCCTCGTCACTTCCCACCTGGACTATTGTAACGCTCTCTACATGGGGCTCCCCTTGAAGAGTACCCAGAGGCTCCAACTGGTCCAGAATGCAGCTGCGCGGGTGGTTATGGGAGCGTCATGGCGCTCCCATGTAACACCTCTCCTGCGCGAGCTGCACTGGCTCCTGGTGGTCCTCCGGGTGCAATTCAAGGTATTGGTTACCACCTTTAGAGCGCTCCATGGCTTAGGACCTGGGTATTTACAAGACCGCCTGCTGCTACCAATAGCCTCCCACCGGCCAATCCGCTCCCACAGAGAGGGGCTCCTCCAGGTGCCGTCGGCCAAGCAATGTCGGCTGGCGACCCCCAGGGGGACAGCGTTCTCTGTGGGGGCTCCTGCCCTCTGGAACGAATTTTCCCCTGAGATACGGAGGATTTCCGACTTACGCACCTTCCACCGGGCCCTCAAGACGCTTTTATTTCATCTAGCTGGGCTGGCCTAATTTTTTAAAAAAAATTCTTAATTTTTAACTGTTAATTCGTAATTTTAAATGTTTTAATGGGGTAGTTTCATTTTAATTTGATGTGGGCCAAAATATTTAATATCTTTTAAAATTGCTTTTAAATTTTATATTTGTGTGTTTTAAGTTGGCTGTTCACCGCCCTGAGCCCCTTCGGGAGAAGGGCGGTATATAAATTAAATTAATAAATAATAAAATAAATAAGGTGGCGGTGGCTAGCCACTCCTCAGCCGGCCGACGGCATGCTGCTCCAATAGCTAAAAGAAGCCCTGAAGGAATATGAATGGCTCAGAGATCACAAAGCTGACCTGACAATGAAGGAGGACCTGGTATGGAAAGGAGACAAGCTGTATGTTCCAGCCAGTCAGAGGACCCAAATCCTATAAAGGAGCCATGACATAAAGCTGGCTGGACACTTTGGGTTTGTAAAAACCCTTCACCTGGCTAAAAGACAATTCTTTTTTTTAATAAAGTTTTTTATTTTTTATTTTTCTACAAACATATCATTGTGTGAACAGTGTGGAACCAGAGTTACATTTTAGTACAAATAAACCAATACTCTTCATATTTAACACAATTAACAATCTTATAGACTTTTAGTAGTAATACACATATTTTGTTGAATTATAATCTTTCCTTAATTATTCAATATTTCAATATATTATTTTTATGCCAATCTCCATATTCTTGATATCACTGTTATGCCACTGTTATATTTAAAAAATATCCCCTTTTGAATCACATTTTAAAACAAATAAAACAATGTTCATCTTAGTTATATTTGACAAGTTATATAATTCTAATAATAATAATACACATGTTTTGTTGAATTATTATCTTTCATTATTATCTTGTTCAATAGTTCAATAAGTTTTCATGCCAATCAAATTCTACATATCATTCCTTTTACTACAAATAAAATGTTGATAATCATATTTGTTACATTTTAACAAACCTATATGGCAGTGATGGCGAACCTTTTTGGCACCAAGTGCTGAAAAGGGAGCGCGCATGCACATGGGTGGCACCGAGTGCTGAAAAGGAAGTCTGGGCCATGACCAGGAAGAGGAGTTGCCCAGGGGGCATGCGCACGCCGCAAAATTTACTTTCGGTTTCGGGCGCGCACATGAGCTCCGGCCGACAAGTCTTCCGGTTACTGCCGCGCATGTGCATGCGCTGATCAGCTGGTCAGCGCACATGCTCACAGAACAGCTCTTCCAGTTTCTGGCACCTCCACACGCACAAAGGTCAGCTGATCGTCGTGTGCACCTGCACACCAGAAACTCGGAAGAGGAATGGCTGATGCCACGAGTGCCAGGCTACATGGCTCCCTGTGCAACTTTGGGCACGTGTGCCATACGTTCGCCATCATGGCTATATGGTTATACTAATAATACATATATTTATATTAAGTTATAATCTTCAATCTTTTGCTTATTCAATATTTCTATATGTTATTTTTATAGCCATCACCATTTTATTCAAACATATTCAAAATTGTCATCATTAAAAGCCTAGGTTCCCTTCTTATTATTAATTCACCTAAAATATATATATATATTATATTAATCCCCCTTTCTCTAACTTCCAACCCTATTTTAACTTATCTCACTGTTATTTTGAAGAAATATTCCCCTTTTTTTAATCCATCATCTCTCACCCGCTTTAAAGCTTTAATTTTCCGTTTCTTAGCTTGTCTCCCATATTCATCTCTTGGATCTTCTCTATCTGCTTGCACTGCTTGGCCAATCCTCTTAAATATTTCTCTCTTCTCTACCCTATTCCATTGTCTGAGTTTCAAATTATCTACTCTTATCCCTTTTTCTCTCCCAAAAAAGTCTTCCTGTATTTCCAGTTCCTGTTTAACTTCCCTTAAAATACTCTCCCCTTGGTTTATTTCATCAATCATTCTTATTTTTATTTTGATCTCCTTTTTGTCTTGTCTTCTTGCTTGTTGTTTTGTCTGTTCTCTTTTTCCAGCTGCTCTTTCAGTTGACTCCTCCTGTTCCTGAGCGTCCTGGTTTCTCCTTGTCTTTTGTGTTAGAATTTCCAGCTTTTCATCTATGCTCTGCATTTTATTCACACATCCTCTTGTCAAGGTGTCTTTAACTCCCAGGATTAACGATGCAATTTCTTCCCAGTTTCCACTCATTTTTATTTTTTATTTTTATTTATTTTGCTTCTTTTTGTCTAACAGTCCAACAATCTTATTTTCAAACCTAAAGCCACTTCTCAAGTGATTCAATATCCAATGTCCAAGAGACTTTTTATGCCCAAATTAAATTGATTAAATTAATCAATCTGTTCCTCTAGTTAGTCCAAAGATGAAACCTTCATAAATCCCTCTGCCAATTCAGTCTTATTTTGAAGTTTTTAGGGGTCTTTTTAATAATTAAGTTTTCTTTATCTCACACCTGAATTTTCACAAGCCAAGTCTTTCCAGGATTTTGGGGGTATGTTGTACTTTCCTTTGTCAGCAGGTGACACTCTTAAGTCAGATTTCAATCTTATTCTTCTTTAAACAATTTTACTATAATACTCCAAAATTTAAATGTGATATTAGCTTTTTATATAAATAATTCCAGCATTTTAAAATGCCTATCCAATGCCAACTCCTATCCAATTTAACAATCCAATCTTCTGTATTTTAACATTTTTTTATTTTCTTCCTTTAATTCTTTTCTCTTCCATTTCAAAATTCTAAAATTTAACTCAAAATAGCTAGGTCGTCACCACTTTAAAAATAATTATAAAATAATTATAATTAAAATAATTATTTAAAAATAATTATGAGTCTCTCTTTCCTGAATATTCTTTTGGGGTTACACTTTGAGTTATAAAGGATTCTTCTCATCCAGTTCCAAACACTGTTCACCAAATCCGCTCCAGCACTCCATCCACTCCAGCAATGTTAAGTTGTCTCTGGCTTTGTAGCAGACATCTTAGGCTGTCTTTTCTCTCGACGTGGCATAAAGGAAAAAAGCCCTGGGGCTCTGCAGGAGAGTTGCGATCTCTCCTGGAACCTCACAGGACGCTCCTCCTTAGCTTCACCCTCCCTCCAAGGGGTTTTTGGCTTTTTTCAAAGCCCACGAACAAGCAGAAGCCAGCGCAGGGAACGGAGAGCTCCATTCTCTTGCAGCTGGTAACGTCGGGACGTCACTTCCTCCTCACTAAAAGACAATTCTGGTGGCCCAAGATGAAGAAGAACATAGAGAACTATGTAACCAGCTGCTGTTCTTTTTTTTTTGAAAAATTTTATTTTTATTTTTAAACAAACATACATAAAAACATAAAACCATCTTCAATTACACACAGTGTGTCGGTTGGTTACAAGTCTTTTGTGCATCTTCACCATATTCATAGCTTACAGTTTACCTAAATTCTTTTATTATCGATCTAATATATATCTATGTATTATTATCCTCATTAATCATTTATTTTACTATAGCTATTCTTCCCTCATTTTGTACAAAATATTCTAAGATTTGAGTTATTTTATATTATAACATTCATTTCATCATCCTGAATCGATCCAATAATAATACATCATTATGTTATATTTTATATAGTTCTACAATTCTTGTATTATAAAAATCTCTATCATATTTCATTTCCATATTTTTTTATCTAACCATTGATAAAATAAATCCCATATCTTATAATATTGTTTATCTTCTTGTTCTCTAATTTCAAATGTCAATTTGCTCAATTTTAGCACATTCCATTATTTTCTTAATAACTTCATCTTGCGTTGGTATTTTCTCATTTTTCCAATTTTTAGCAAACACAATTCTAGCCGCTGTTAATACATTCACAATCAGATATCTCAATTCTCTATTATATATTTCAGGTACAATCCCCAATAGAAAAATCTCTGGTTTAAAATCTATGTGGTTTTTTATCATTTTTTCCAACCATGTGTGGATTTTAGTCCAGTATCTTTTGGCTTCAGCACACGTCCACCACATACGGCAATATGAACCCGGTATCTGATGACATTTCCAACATTTTTCGGATTTATTCTTAAACATTCTGGCTATTCTCTTTTTTTTTTTAAATAGTCTTTATTTACATTTTCCATTAAAATCACACATACACCATATAACAAGAAACACACAAAACACACAAACGTTACATATAACACACATATGGTAGGTACTGATAGTACCTCATTCTATCTATATACAATATGGTATTATATTCCAGGGGAGTCAAAGCAATTCATTTCTCTATTCATTGTCCTTAGGTCGACCCGACCTCACTTTACTTGTATAACATAGAGTTCTCTCTATTAAGCTTTTCAGTTTAGTTTAATTTATATCTTAATTTATAATTTCCTCTTTTCTAGCCAAATATGTACTTTATCCCAGGATAAACATACTTGCGTTTGATCTCTATCTTTTAATTTTTTAGTCAGCTTGTCCGCTTCTGCACAGTCCAAAATCTTTTTTATGATTGTTTCCTCTGGTGGGGTATTTTGATTTTTCCAAAATTGCGCATAAGTCAATCTCGCCGCTGTGATAATATGGGTTGCCAAATACCATAGGTCTTTCTTGATATTATCCGGTTTGGATCCGAGCAAGTATGTTTCTGGAGGCCAGTCAATTTCAACGTTTAGTATCTCATTTAACCATTTTTTAATAATCTCCCAGAGTTTCACTGCTTTGGGGCACGTCCACCATTGATGATAGTAGGTGCCTTTCTCAAGCCCACATTTCCAGCATACCGCTGATTGACCTGTATACATTTTCGCCAATCTGTCAGGAGATAGGTGCCACCTATATATCATTTTATATATATTTTCCTTATATGCTATAGAAACTACTGCTTTCATGTTCTCCCACCATATCCCCTGCCATTTATCTAAGTGAATTGAGTACCCAAAATTTTTCCCCCAAGCAATCATCGTATCCTTAATTATTTCATCCCCTATCTCTAGTCTCATTAATAATTTGTAATTTTTGGACATCATTCCTTTTTCTTGTCCCATCAAAATTTTGTCTAATTCTTGTGGTTCCACGTAAATACCTCTCCCATCTCTATCTTTTTTGTATTTAGACTGAATCTGTAAGTATGTCCACCAATCTAGTTGTATACCTATTGAATTTAATTCTTGTTTGGATTTGAGTTTTCCCTGTGCGTTCACTACCTCTTTATATGTTAATTTCTTTGTTGGGTTGTATAGTTTGGGATATGTTACTGCTTCTATTGGGGATATCCAGCATGGTGTTTTGTTATAATATTTTTTGCTAATCTTGTCCCAATTTCGAATTAAAATATTCCTTATATAGTGTTTGGTAAACCATTTACTTTGTGGGGTGTCGTTTCGCCAGAGTGCCATATGCCAACCCTGTTGTAGGTCGTGCCCCTCTAATTTAAGAAGCCGATTATTATCTAAGGTGATCCACTCTTTTACCCACACTAACAAAGCTGCTGAATGGTAGTTCTCCCAATTTGGTAAACCCAGACCTCCTCTTTCTCTTACTTCTTGCATCATCTTTTTTTTAATGCGTGGTTTCTTTCCCTGCCAAATAAATTTTGTTACTGTTTGATTCAATTCCATGAAGAATTTTTTGGATAAGTTCACTGGAGCAGTTTGAAATAAAAAATTGAATTTTGGTAAAATGTAGAATTTAATTGTTGTTACTCGGCCTAACAATGAAAGCTGTATTTTGCCCCATTTATCTAGATCTTTCCTTGTTTGCTTTAATAATTTGTTGTAATTATCTTCCTGTATACTCGAACATCTACTTGATAGCCAAATTCCTAAATACTTAGTTTTATTAACTATCTTCAACCCGGTTGCTTCCTGTAATTCCTTTTTATCCTCCTCTGACATGTTTTTTGTTAGTAAGTTAGTTTTCTTTTTGTTAATCAATAATCCTGCTACTGTCCCAAATTCTTCGATCGTCTTCAATAAATATGTGCCAGATTTTATCGGTTCCTCCAAGATGAAAGCCATATCGTCTGCGAAAGCCTGGGTTTTATATATCTGCTGTCCAATTCTAAGGCCTTTTATTTTTACTTCATTTCTTATTTTACGTAAGAGAGTCTCTAAAGATAAGATAAAGAGTAAGGGGGAAAGAGGACAGCCTTGTCTTGTACCCTTATTGATATGAAATTCTTCTGTTAAGTCCCCATTTATCAACAGTCTGGCCGTTTGTTTAGAATAAATCGCTTTTATAGCATTGGTGAATCTCTGTCCAAAGCCCATATGGTCTAATTGTATTAATAAAAATTCCCAATTAACTCTATCAAAGGCCTTCTGGGCGTCTATGAAAACTAATGCTACTTGTTTACCTGGGTATTCTTCGTAATATTCCAATATATTTAACATGACCCTCAAGTTATCTTTTAATTGACGAGTTGGTAGGAACCCTTTCTGGTCGCTATGTATAAAGTCGTTCAAAAATCCTTTTAATCTACTTGCCAGAATTGTCATGAAAATTTTATAGTCAGAGTTCAAGAGAGATATTGGTCTGTAATTTTTTATGTCTGGTGAGGGGCGGTCTTCTTTGGGAATTAGACTAATATTTGCCTCTTTCCACGAATGGGGAATTTCTGCCTTTTCCAGGACTTCGTTAAAAAGATCTCTCATGTGTTCTCCCAATACATCAAATATTGTTTTATATAATTCGGCTGGTAATCCATCTGTACCCGGTGTTTTCAGATTCCCTTGTTTCTTAACTGCTTTTTCAATTTCCGTTAGGGTGATTTCCTCTTCTAATTTTTCCCTTGTCAGATTGGATATTTTAGGTAAGTCCGAATTTTCTATATAGTTTTTTATCGCGCCTGCTACAATCTCTTCTTTTTTATACAATTCTTTATAAAAGTCCACTGCAATTTTTTCCTTTCCTTTTTTGTCTCTTATTAAATTTCCCTCTTTATCTTCCAATTGCTCAATTTGTCTATTCTGTTTTTCCTTTTTGAGTCTATATGTCAGCCACCTTCCTAATTTATTAGCTGACTCAAAATATTTTTGTCTTGCTATTTTTACCTTGTCTTTTAGTTTGTCCAGCTCTAAGAGATTAAGTCTATGTTTTAAAACTATTATCCGTTCTTTTGCTTCAATAAATAGTGGATTATCTTGTAATTGTTCCTCAGCTTTAGCCAGTTTATTCATTATTTCACCCCTTTCCTGTTCTTCTTTTTTATATTTGATGGCTGTCCGTTTTATAATAAGACCTCTTATGAAAGCCTTGGCAGTATCCCAAATTGTTTGTAATGGCATTCCTGGTGTCTTATTGTCCTGAAAAAAGAGTGATATTTCTGTCTTTAATTTTTGTATAAATTCCTTTTCCTGTAAAATTTCTGTTCTCATCATCCATCTCCTATTTTTCCCCTCTTCCTTCAAAATTGTCAAAACTGGATTATGGTCTGCCCAATCATTTGGTAAAATTCTAATTTCTGCCACCTGAGAATTAATTTCTTGTGTCATCCAAACCATATCCAATCTGGACCATGAGCCATGTCTGGGGGAATAATATGTAAATTGTTCTTTAGTCTGATTGTATTCTCGCCACGTATCTTTCAATCCCAGTTCCTCACTCATTTCTTCAAAAATAGCTGGTAAAATCCTCCTATCCTGGCCTTTATTCCCTCTCTTTGCGTTTTTCCCTGTTTTATAATCTTGTGTTCTATTGACAATCGCATTAAAATCCCCCATAATACATACTTGCTCGTATTCCCGTTCTCTTATTTCTTTCCGTATTCTTTGAAAAAATAAAGAATGCTTGGTATTAGGCGCATAAATTCCAATCAGGAGTATCTTTTTTTGTAATAATTCTACTTCTAATATCAGTATTCTTCCCTCTTTGTCTGCAAACAATTGGTTCGGCGAGAGATATTCTTTGACAAATATGGCTACCCCTCTTTTCCTCTCTTCTGAAGCTGCTACAAATAGTTTCCCCGCCTTGGGGCATTTTAATAGATTAGATTGTGATAATTTAATATGTGTTTCTTGCAAACATGTTATATCCGTTTTGGCTTTAATTATTTTCGCTAAAATGCGTCTCCTTTTCGTCGAGGCGTTAAGACCGTTAACATTTACTGTAAGTAATCTTACTCCTTGGTTCATTTTTATCTGTTCACTCCTTTGATTTTAGCTGCTAATCGAGTCTCTACCCCGTATTCTTCCACTCCTCCTGCTTCCCCCTCCTCCCATTTCTTTTCCCTTTTTCCTGCTCTGCTTGAGCTCCTCTCTCTTTTCTCCACTCTTCTTTTGAATCTCTCTGACTTTCTTTGACTACTTCCCCTTCTCTCTTGCTTTCGCCATGTCCAAAATAATTTTCACAGAAGGCTTGTGCATCCTCAATACTCTCAATTTTAATTTTCCGCTCCTGCCACATCACTAGGAGTCCTTCCGGCAATAGCCATCGGTATGGCGCATTATGCTTTCTCAGCTGTGAAGTTATGAATTGATAATTATGCCGCTGTTCTCTCACTCTTCTGGGGATCTGCTTAAGAATAATAATCTGTCTTCCTCTATATGTTACATTCTGGTCTCTGGCCTTGTGGAGCGTTTCGTCTCTTAATGCCTTTTTAGTCAGTCTTACATGTACCTCTCTGGGTAAATTGTGGCGCCTCGCATAGTTGGTATATACTCGGTATGCTTCATCTATATTTCCAGATACATCTTCTTTCTTCTTCCCCACTACTTCAGCAATTATTTCTCCTACAATTTCTTCCAAGTATTCCTCTTTATCCTCCACCACGTTTTGGAGATGCAAGAAGAAGGCAGATTTCTCCATCTCCAGAAAGACTATCTCCTCCTCAAGTTTTCCCACCGCTTGGTCACATTTCTTTTCATATCTATCAAACTGGGTTTCAAGTCTGTCCACCGTTTTTTCCACTTCTGCCAATCGTTCCTCATGATCTAGTATGGTTGTTTTCATTTCTCCCAGAGTCTCTTTCACTTGTGTAATTTCTCCCCTTAACCCACTCATCTCAGATTTTAAATCCTCAAAATTTTTGGCAATTGATTCCTGATTCTTTTCCAAGATTTCTTGAATGTTTTGAAACAACATCTGCATATCCTGTATTGTAACTGGTTTCTCTGTCGTTGGTAACTTTTCAGGTGACTTTTTTGCCCCTGGTGTGGTGGTTATCGGGGAGGATATCATTGTGGAAGGTATCTGTTTTTTCGGTACTTTAGTAGTTGTAACTGTAGTGGACATATTGGCTAAGCAAAAGAGTTTTCCCCACCTTATCATACACGAATATTATTTCTTCTCTGCCACTTAACACCCCCCTTTAATTAAACTCTCACTATTCTTCAATCTTATTCTAATTTACCTTATCTTTCTATGGTTAAATACAGTCTAAATATAAATATATATATAAATAAAGTTAAATTAAATAACAAGTCAATATAACAATAACAAAATAGAAAAATAAAGAAAAAAGAAAAGGTAATAATCAGCAATCAATTAATCCTCAGTTAATCAAAGGCTATTATAAATAATTAATAAATATTAAAAATATATAGGTTATCAATTCATTTCTTTAGTAGGGTATTAATCAGTTTTATCCACTTAAGTAATATAATTCATTAGTTAATCCAATTAATTCGAAAAGAGCTCACAATTAAAGTTCCTGGGAGGGGGGGCTCAGGAGAAGTTTTACCCCCTAATCATTCCCCTCCGTTTAAGATAAAAAAGCCACAGTTATTGTTCTTTATTTCGTTGTACTCCAACTATCTTCCACAGCAGTAAGATGGTCGCACTGCTAAAAGTATGTACTTCTTTCACCTGTAGACTAGGCTGCCGCTATCTTCTCCAGTCACTGCACAGTCCCTTTTTTTTTCCCTCTTTTTCTTTTCTTCTTCAAAATCTTCTTCTTCTCTCTCTGTTTGGTCCCATTTTGCCCTGTCTCCCCGAGCCGGTCAAAACCGCAGCGTCACAGGCTTCGGGGCCACTATTCCACGGCCTTCTTCCTGTCCTCCGGATCCTCGGAGCTTACGCTTCGATACGGCGAGGGGGGGTCGCACTCCTCCTTCTTGTCTCCAAAGAAAGCCCCTCTGCTCTCTCAGCCTCTCTGGGGCTGAGAACGGCACAAAAAAAACCCGCGGAGGTCTGGAAATTCGATCGGTCTTGCGGAGCTAATGCCGCGCCGATCTTTTCGCTCTGACTGCTGCACCGGAAGTCCCATTCTGGCTATTCTTATTGGGGTAAATGCCACCTGTAAAAAATCTTATACAAATTTTCTTTATATGCAGTTGACATTGTCATTTTATAATTTTGTGACCACAATTTTTCCCATTTCTCTAAGTCAATCCTGTGTCCAAAATTTTTCCCCCAAGTAATCATTGTTTCTTTAACTTGTTCTTCTTCCAATTTAACTTCCAATAAATATCCATATAATTTTTAAATTACGTTTTCATCAGTACCTGTTAAAATTTTATCTAAATTAGTCAAATTATCATAAAAACCTTCTGTCTTAAAATCTTTATCGTATCTAGAATGTATTTGCAGATAGGAAAACCAATTCATCTTTATACCTTGTTCTTCTAATTCTTGCATAGATTTAAGTTCACCCTTTTCATTCAATAATTCACTATATCTAACAATTTGTTCCTTGCTAAATGTTATTGAATATGAGAATGCTTCAATAGTTGATAACCAGACTGTAATTTTTAAATAATGTTGTCTTTTAATCTTCTCCCAATTTAATAGCAAAGCCTCTTGTATAAAATGTCTTCTAAAATACCCCTGTGTTTTTGTTCCCTTGTACCATAGAAAAGTGTGCCACCCCAACAACAAATCATGTCCTTCTAGAGTCAATAATCTAGTATTTCTTAGCATTATCCATTCCTTGATCCACATCATATTTGTCGCTTGATAGTATAATTCCCAATTAGGCAAGCCAAATCCTCCTCTTATTCTAGCATTTTGCAACAATTTTAATTTTATCCTTGCTTTTTTCCCCTGCCAAATGTATTTCAACACTATTTTATTTAAATCTTCAAAATAATCTTTCCGCAACCTAATTGGAATTGTCTGGAACAAGTATAGAATTCTAGGTAGTATAGTCATCTTAATCGTTGATATTCTCCCTATTAATGATAATTGTAAATTTTCCCACTTTGCCAAGTCTGTCACTATCTGTTGTTTGAGTTTATTGTAGTTCTCTTTGAGTGTACTACATCTTGCTGTTAAGTATATCCCCAAGTACTTAACCTTATTTGTGACCTGTATCTTCAATACTTCCGCCACTTCTTCTTTTTGTTTTGTTAACATATTTTTTGTCAAAATGTTCACCGCCCTGAGTCCTCAGGGAGAAGGGTGGTATATAAATTGGAAATAAATAAATAAAAATAAAATCTTCGTTTTGTCTTTATTTATTTTCAAACCTGCTACTTTTCCATATTCTTGTTCTGTCCCCGTCTCCCACACGCACAAACACACACGCAGACAATTCCTCATCTGCTGTGAACGTTTATCATGCTGACGCTGGCATGGATCCTGCCACAACTTGTCTCCCTCGTCTGCACTCTGATCGGAGACACCTGGCTCCTGGCCAATCTCCTCTCCTTCGGCCGACACCTGAGGAATTGCCAGAGAGGAGGGGCCTGGAGAGGGAGGCCTGGCCGGCTCCTCTCCTTCATGTTCGGAGCCTTCTTCCTCCAATACGATGAGCTCGGGGGTCAGAGCCACAACACTATCCCCCACCGCAGGGCCCTTCCCCCAGGTCTGCCGGTCGGGATGAGGTCGGGACGGGAACTGGTCGTGGAAGGCCTGTACCAGGTTGGGGGCCTGAACGGCAGAAGCGTCCACCCAGGTGAAATCCTCGGGCCCGTACCCCTTCCAGGCGATAAGGTATTGGAAGCGCCCTTTCAGCCAACGGGAGTCCCGGATGCTGTCCACCTCATATGCCACGGAGTCATCCCAGTTGGCTGTGGCAGGGGGAGCAGGCGCCGACGGGCATCGGAGGCGACACAGCGGGGCCTCAGGAACCAGGAGGGACCGATGGAAAACAGGGTGGAGACGCATGGAGCGTGGCAGAGTCAACCGGTAGGCCACCGGGCTGATGACCACCTCGACGGGGAAGGGACCGATAAAGCGGTGGTCCAGTTTCTTCACCGGCCGGTCCGTGGGAAGGTGTTTCGTGGACAGCCACACCCAATCCCCAACTTCCAGCAGTGGCATAGCCTGTCGTGAGCAGTCGGTGACCCGTTTGTAATCCTCCTTTGCCCGGATCAGCTGCCGCCGCACCAGTTGCTGCACGGCCTGCAGTTCCGAGAGGAAGTCCCGGGTCTCGGGAACAGGAGAATCCAGAATCGCCAAAGGGAAGAGCCGGGGATGGTAGCTGACATTGGCGTGGAACGGGGTCATCTGGGTGGAGGTGTGCTGGGAGTTGTTGAAGGCGAACTCCGCCAGGGGAAGGTACTCGGCCCAGTTGTCCTGCTGCTGGTTGACAAAACAGCGGAGGTACTGTTCCAGGATGCCGATGACCTTCTCCGTGCCCCCATCCGTCTCCGGATGGTGCGACGACGACAGGCACACCTGCACCTCCAACGCGGCCATCAGGCTTTTCCAGAAGCGGGCCGTGAACTGGGCCCCGCGGTCCGACACCACCCAGTCCGGCAGGCCGTGGAGGCAGAAGATGTGCTGCAGGAACAGACGTGCTGTGGTGCGGGCCGACGGCAGACCACGGCACGGGATGAAATGTGCCATCTTCGTGAGCATGTCCACCACCACGAGGACGGTCGTGAATGTGGCGGACAGCGGCAGGTCTGTCAGGAAGTCCATGGAGATGGCTCCCCATGGTCTCTCCGGTGTCGGCAGTGGCTGGAGGAGCCCAGGAGGTGGGCCAGACGCAGCTTTGGCCTATCGGCATGGCACACAGGAAGTCACCAGGTTTAAAGTCTTAAAGAAACCGAAGTGCCCCGCCGCGGGGTTGTCTTGGCACTGGTTCATGACGAGAGCTCGGAGCGGACTCGTGGGCACGTACAGCCGGCCCCGGTGCTTCAGCAAGCCCTCCTCCAAGGTCCATGGAGACGCGGGGCCAACGTCCGCTTTCCGCTGCTGCGACCAGTCATCCTGGCACTGCGCTTCCAGCACCTGAGCCCGCAGGTCCACCGGTTCCTGGACCGTGGCCAAGAAGTCTGCTGGTAGCACCATCCGGGGGGGAAGGGAATCCTTGGGGCAAAAGTATTCCGGCTTGCGGGATAGGGCGTCCCTCTGATTGAGGCTGCTCGGAATGTACATGACTCGGAAGTTGAACCGGGCGAAAAACAACGACCACAGGATCTGCTGCTGGTTCAACTTCCTGGCCATGGTGAGGTGCTCCAGGTTCCAATGGTCCGTCCGCACCTCCACCTGGTGTCGGGCCCCCTCGACATGATGCCGCCAAGCCTCGAACGCGGCCTTGATAGCCAGCAACTCCTTTTCCCAAATGGTATAGTTCCGCTTGGTAGGGTTGAGCTTCCTGGAGTAGTAGGCGCAGGGAAAAAGAGTGCCGCCATCCACCGGGGCCTGTAGCAACACCGCCCCAATCACCACGTTGGATGCATCCATCTCGACCACGAACGGACGGTTTGGATTGGGATGCTTCAGGACTGGCTCCGTGACGAAAGCCCGCTTGAGGATCTCGAAGGCCTGCTGCTGTGGGGGCCCCCACCAGAACGGGACCTTCTTCCGTAGGAGCTGGGTCAGCGGCAAGGTCAGGGTGGCGAAGCCTGGGATGAAGGTCCGTTAGTAGTTGGCGAACCCCAGCAGACGCTGGATGTCCTTCACCTGACGTGGGGGTTCCCAACTGCACAAGGCCTCCACCTTGCGCGGGTCCATAGTGATGCCCTCGGGGGTGATGATGTGCCCGAGGAACTCTATGGAAGTCTGGAAGAAGTAACATTTTTCCAACTTCGCATAGAGTTGGTGCTCCCGCAGGCGCTGCAGGACCTGGCGGACATGCTGGAGGTGGCTCTCCTGGGTCCGGGAATAGATCAGAATATCATCCAGGTAGATCACCATGAACCGGTCCAGCATGTCCCGGAACACGTCATTCATCAAGTGCTGGAAGACCGTGGGGGCGTTGGTCAACCCGAACGGCATGACGGTGTACTCGAAGTGGCCGTACCGGGTGCCAAACGCCGTCTTCCACTCGCCCCCTCTCGCACGCGCACCAGGTTGTAGGCCCCTCGGAGATCGAGCTTGGTGAAGACCGAGGCCTCTCCATCAGCTCCGGGATCAGAGGCACAGGGTAGTGATTCTGCACCGTGATGGCATTCAGATGCCGGTAGTCGCAGCACAGGTGTAAGTCCCCAGTCTTTTTCTTCACGAAGAGGACTGGGGCTGAGAGAGGGGAGGTTGAAGGCCGGATGAACCCTCGGGCCAGGTTTTTGTCCAAAAAGTCCCACAGGGTGTCCAACTCGGGCTCCGACATGGAGTACAGGCATCCCGAGGACAGAGGCGTGTTGGGCAGTAGGTCCACTGGGCAGTCATAGGGTCGGTGCGGGGGCAAGCGGTCCACCTCCTTCTCGCTGAACACGTCGGCAAAGGGTGTCAGCTCCGGCAGCAAGGAGACAGCCGGGGTGGAGACGTCCTGGCCGGCACAAGTGTGGCGGAGGTGGTCGACACACTGCAGGCTTGGGAACGAGATGGCGTTTCTCGACCAGGCCACCTGAGGGTCGTGGGCCCGAAGCCAGGCCATCCCCAGGACCACTGGGAAATGGAGGTCTGCCGTCACATAAAATTGGATCACCTCCTCGTGCGTCCCAATGGCGAGGCGCAAGGGCTCAGTAGCGAACTTGATGGGCCCCGCCACGAGTTCCCGCCTATCGATGGTCTCGACCCTCAACAGAGGGTCAACAGGAACCAAGGGGACCTTATAATGGGCCACAAAGTCCTGGTCCATAAAGTTCGTTGTGGCCCCCAAGTCCACCAGCGCATGCGCCTGGAGCCCCTCCGACCGGTTGGCCAACAAAACCCGGGTGTCCAGAATCAGGTGCCGAGGGGGCTCACAGTCCACAGCCGCCAACTCCGGCGGGGCCTGGTTATGTGCCTGGCCCAGGGTTTCCCCTAAACCAGGCCTGGCCCATTTCCTGGCTGGTCACTCCGAGACTCTGAAACAGGCTTGGGCGCCCCACTACGCTTCCTGGGGCAAGAGGCGGCAAAATGTCCAGCCTCACCGCAATAGAGGCACAGTCCCTCTTGGCATCTCCGCATCCACTCCTGGGCCGTCAGGTGAGGTCTGGCTGCTCTGAGATCCATGGGATCCTCAGCCGTCACCACAAAACGCGGGATGGTCTGGGGGGCTGTTGGTGTGGGACGCGGGGGTGCAGGAGCTGCCGGTGGTTCCTGAAGGGCCCGACGAGGCCGTCGCCATAGGAGGCGGGCGTCGATCCGCAGGCACTGGGTCACCAGCGCGTCGAGGGTCGGAGGCACCTCCACCCGAACCAGCTCGTCCTGCAGCTTGTCCGAGAGGCCGTCCTGGAGGCATCCATGAGCGCCGCCTCATTCCAGGCAGAGTCCTGGCTGAGAAGTCGGAACTCCGCAATATAGTCCTGCAGGGGGCGCTTCCCTTGGTGGAGGTCCTTGATGCGCCTCGCTGCCGTCTGAACCTGGAGGGGGTCCTCATACATCACTCGCAGGTGTTGCAAAAAGCTCTGATAGTCCAGAAGCAAGGTTCTATTTTGCAGCAACAGGGGCATGGCCCATCGGGCGGCAGAGCCGGAAAGGAAGCTAATCGTGAATGCCACCCGAGCCTGGTCATCCGGAAAATCCTCCGGCCTCATTGCCATGAAGAGTTGGCATTGTCCCATGAAGGCCGGGAACATCTCCGTCTGCCCAGAAAACCTCTCTGGCATGTTCACTGGGCATCTTGAACGGTGTTCTGTCCCCGTCTCCCACATGCACAAACACCCACCCCAAAGGGTTAAATAATTGTTCCAAAACAGTCAAAGTTTCGTTATCAAAACTTGGCAGCAACGCAGCAGCTGCCTGCCAAGAGCTTTTACTCCAAGAAGGAGGGGTTGTTCCTCCACCAGATAACACAAAAATACAGACAGTTTGAAGTAGTCCAGTAACAGAAACCCACAACAGATGAGGCGTTGTTCGTCCAAAAGTCCAAGTGACTCACCAGAGTTTTTGCTTTGTCCGTCACAGAGCTGGAATGGCCATCACCCTCCCTTATATAGCCTGTGGGGTGTGGTCCAGTGACTCAGCTCAATCTCTGGCACGCCTCCTCATCTGCTGTGACCGTTTAGCACACCGACGCTGGCGTGGATCCAGCCACAACTTGTCTCCCTCATCACTCTCCGACAGATCGGAGACACCTGGCTCCTGGCCAATCTCCTCTCCTTCGGCCGACACCTGAGGAATTGCCAGAGAGGAGGGGCTGGGAGAGGGAGGCCTGGCCAGCTCGTCTCCTTCATGTTCGGAGCCTTCTTCCTCCAATACGATGGGCTCGGGGGTCGGAGCCACAACAAATGGGGAGGAGGAGGAGGGAGAGGGAGAGCTGCAGGAGCATTCCCCAAAGCAAGTTGAGCAGTTAACTGTGCCACTTGCTGCTGCAGGAGCTGATTGGCATCTTGCAGCTGCTGTAACTGCTGCTGTAGCTGTTGGTCCATCGTGGTTAAATGATGGTTTAAGTTTTGGGTGACGGACAAGATGCTCTGTCCCCATCTCCCACATGCACAAACACACACGCAGACAGCCATGGGTTAAAGAATTGACAAAAACAAACCAGGTCCGTTATCAGAGACTTGGCAGCAACACGAGAACTAGCTGCCAAGTGATTTACTATAACAAGGAGGGGGGTGTTCCTCCACCAGATAACAGATACAATACACACCAGTTGGGAGAAAACAGTCCAGTTCAAAAGCCTTCAACAGATTTGCAACAAAGGGACTCGCAGAACTTAACTTTGTCCGTCACAGAATCCGACTGGCCACCCCACTCCCTTTTATAGCCTGTGGGGTGTGGTCTAGTGACTCAGCTTAATCCCTGGCACGTCTCCTCATCTGCTGTGAACGTTTATCACACCGACGCTGGCGTGGATCCAGCCACAACTTGTCTCCCTCGTCTGCACTCTGATCGGAGACACCTGGCTCCTGGCCAATCTCCTCTCCTTCGGCCGACACCTGAGGAATTGCCAGAGAGGAGGGGCCTGGAGAGGGAAGCCTGGCTGGCTCCTCTCGTTCATGTTCGGAGCCTTCTTCCTCCGATACGATGGGCTCGGGGGTCGGAGCCACAACAATTCTCCTATCTTGTCTATCAATATAATTGCTGTTTCTAATGGATCTTCAAGAATAAAAACCAGGTCATCTGCGAATGCTTGCAATTTGTATTCTTCCTTTTGAATTTTCATTCCTTTTATATCTTTTTCTTCTCTAATATTTCTGTTTAGCACTTCTAATGTTAACACAAACAACAGAGATGACAGTGGATTAAAACATGGTTTCAGTATGGTCAGCTACAGGCCAGATGGATAGAAGACCAAAAAATGGGAATTCTGTTTCAGGATGATAACTTGACAAATACAAGATCAAAGTCAAATGCACATAAAAAGGTTATATAATGTATAGAAATTAGATTTAGATTAGATTAGAAATAGATTCAGAAACTGAATTAGTTAAGGATTGTATGATAAAATGGGCGCAAAATATAGGGGAAGTAATCTCAATGGACACATGGGAAAATATTTGGGTTAGAAATGTAAGGTTTACACAAGCTCAAAATTTAAGAGAAAACTTTTATAAAATGTTTTATAGATGGCATTTAGACCCGAAAAAATTGGCTTGTATGTATCCAAACCTTCAGCCCAAATATTGGAGATGTGAGAGCCAGGATGCTACATATTATCATATTTGGTGGACTTGTAAAAAGATTAAGGCGTTCTGGGTAAAAATTTGGTGGGTTATTCAAAATATTTTAAAGAGAAAGATTAAGTTTATGTCACAGTTTTTTTTGTTTTGTATAATTACGGATTGTACAGTTATAGAAACAAAGTTGATTTTAAATCTGATAACAGCAGCTAGGTTATTGGTGGCACAATATTGGAAGAAGAAAGAAATACCCACCATGGAGGAATGGACATTAAAAGTGGTGCATTTGGCGGAAATGGCGAAAATCTCCGCATATCTCAGAGACTATTCGAATGAAAGATATATAACAGAATGGAGAAGATGGATTGACTATATCCAGAGTAAATATTGGACTAAAAAACTTCAAATAGCTTATGAATGAATATTTTGTATAACTTGTCAGTGGTTTATATGTATATTGTTTTTGGGTGATAGGAGTTAAAGATCTAGGGTTAATAGTAATTCAATGTATTGTTAGTTTATTATAGTTCTAGGTTTGTTAAAGGGTATACCCTGTGCTAGTCTTGGCAAGTTTGGGGGAGGGAAGAGTGGGAGGGGGTGGGAGAGGGAGGGAGGGAGGGAGGGGGTTGGGTCAGGGGGGTAGGGAGGGGGAGGAGAGGGGGGGAGAAAATATCTGTACTCATTGTAAAACTTTTTAATAAAAAAAAAAGAATAAAAACCAGGTCATCTGCGAATGCTTGCAATTTGTATTCTTCCTTTTGAATTTTCTTTCCTTTTATATCTTTTTCTTCTCTAATATTTCTGTTTAGCACTTCTAATGTTAACACAAACAACAGAGGTGACAGTGGACAACCTTGTCTTGTTCCTTTTTTTATTTCAATAGACTCTGTCAATTCTCCATTTATCATTACTTTTGCTGTTTGTTTGTGATATATGGCTTCTATGGCTTGAATAAATTTTCTACCAAAGCCCATCTGCTCCAGTTGTAATAACATAAATCACCAATTCACATTATCAAAGGCTTTCTGTGCATCTAGAAATATCAAAGCCATTTGTTTTTCAGGATGTGCCTCATAATATTCCAAAGTGTCCAGAATTATCCTCATATTATCTTTAATCTGTCTTTTTGGCAGAAACCCATTTTGATCAGGATGTATGAAATTATTTAGATATCTTTTAAGTCTTTCTGCCAGTATTGAAGTGAAGATTTTATAGTCTGAATTTAGCAGGGATATAGGCCTATAATTCTTAATTTGTTGTGGGTCGGTATCCTCCTTTGGAACAAGTGTAATATATGCTTCTGACCATGACTTGGGTAGTTTCATCTTTAACATGACTTCATTCATGACTTCTAACAATGGGAGGCTCAACGATTCCTGTAGTGTCTTGTAATATTCC
This sequence comes from Ptyas mucosa, assembly GCA_012654045.1. Classification (NCBI taxonomy): domain Eukaryota; kingdom Metazoa; phylum Chordata; class Lepidosauria; order Squamata; family Colubridae; genus Ptyas; species Ptyas mucosa. Next base: position 13,238 of record WNWU01010647.1, on the reverse strand, counting down.
ACTGGCAGTCCATCCGCTGCCTTCCCATTCTTTTGTTTTTTAAGTGCTTCAGTTAATTCCATCATCATTATATTTCCTTCTAACATCATTTCAGTGTCTTTAGAAATCTGGGGTAGATTCGCTTTCTGCAGGTATTGTTTAACATTTTCCTCCTCAATATTCTCTTGCTCATACAGTTTTCTGTAATAATCTTGTATAATTTTTTTCTTCTCTTTATTCCCATATCTAATTTGCCCTTGATCATTTGTGTGTTGTGTTATTTTTCTTGATTCTCTCTCTTTTTTCAATTTGTATGCTAACCATCTACCTGGTTTATTTTCGTCTTCAAAATAATTCTGTTTGGCACTTCTAATTTTTTGTGCTAAATCCTCTTTTTCTATTAATCCCATTTTATGTTTAATTGTGTCCATTTTTATTTTAGTGTCCATTTTTTGTGGAAGTTTCTGTAATTCTTTTTCAAGTTTCTTGTAGTCTTCCTCTAATGTTTTATAAGCTTGTCTTTTCTTAGTGTTTCTTTTCCTTGTATAGTCTATTATCAAACCTCTAGCATAGGCCTTCATTGTATCCCAAAGATTTTGCATTGATGTGTCCTCCTTTCTATTTTCTTTAAAAAAGAAAGCCAATTCTTTCTCCATTTTCTGTTCAAATTCCGTTTCTTTTAGTACTGTATTATTTAAGGTCCATCTAGATCTTCTCCTTTGTCCTTTCCATTTCATTGTCATTGGGTTATGATCTGCCCAGGTGTTTGCTTCTATGTCAATTTCTTCTATGTTAGAAGTCAATTCCATTGTCGTCCATATCATGTCTATTCTAGACCATGATGAGTGTCTATTTGAATAAAAGGTATATTGTCTATTTTTTGCATTTCTTTCTGTCCATGCATCTTTTAAGTTTATTTCCTCTATCATTTTAAAGAAATATTTTGGAAGAATCTTTCTACTTTGCTTTGTTGTTTTCTGTGTATTGTAGTCTAATTTCTCATCTACTATACCATTGAAGTCTCCCATCATGCAAACATTATCATAGTCCAATTCAATTATTTTCATATGTAATTTTCTATAAAATTCTTCTTGATTATCAATTGGAGCGTATATTGCTATTAAAAGTATTCTCATATTATTGTCTGTCACCATCAAAAATCTTCCATCATCATCTGAATAAATTTGCTCCGCTGGGATTGTGTCTCTAATATATAAAACAACTCCTCTTTTCTTGCATTGTGGCAATGAAGTGAATGTTTTCCCTAATTTTGGCTGTATCAATATTTGCTCATGCTGCTTTTTAATGTGTACTTCTTGTAAACAGATTATATCAAACTTTAATTTCTCTAATTTATGAAATATCTTTCTTCTTTTAATAGCTAAATTAAGTCCATTTATGTTTATTGTAATCAATTTTTTCTCTTCCATATTTATATTTTATAAGAAGGGTTTATTGCTCTAGTAGAGCAGGTTGTTCTCTATATTCCACGTTGCCACCCACTGCGCCTTCTTCTTTTTCAGTCGTTGCAAGGCATTCCTCATGTAGTTCAATCAATGTATCTTCTCTTCTTGTCTCCTCTTTTTTCTCTCTAAAGTATTCTGCACGGAATAATTCTGCTTTGTCAATTGAATCTATTCTATATTTTTGTTGTTGCCATGTAAACGCAAGGCCTTCTGGTATCAGCCATCTGTAATTCACACCTTTCTTAAGTAATATTTTGGTCAGAAAATGATACTCTCTTCTCATCTCCCTCACTCTTCTCGGTATTTGTTTCAGAACCACAATATCCTTTTTTTTAAAAAAATAATTTTTATTAAACATTTTTTTAATATGAACAAACCTACAAACAACAACAAAACAAACAAACAAAAATCGATCTTTACATCTTCTTTTCAACATTTTCGCATCCGTAATCTATATTTATACATTTTCTCTTTCTTATCTTAATCTATCTCTTATACATATATTCCTAGTATATCATATATATATATTCTCTTAATCTAAATATTTTATTTACATTTAACATAAACAGGTACCTAATTTCCTTTCCACAATTTATATCTTCCCATTTGTTTCCATATTTCTCCATCTAATTTTACCATTGTTTAGTTTTCTTTTGTCCCCCCTTTTTCCTGGCAGATCCTGGCAGAAACAACACAAAGAGATAAGGAGGATATACAAAGGGACATTGACGAGGTCTATAGAGTGCATACAAATTATGCACGTAGGCACAAATTGCCAAAGGAAGTCTCGGCTCAAAACCGCTAGGCTGCCGGTGCTGGAACCCAGAGATAACACGAGAGCCGATATGCTGTGAATCAATCCAGGTTTATTCCCGCTACACGACAGCTCGTACTCGGCGCCGGACTGCCTAATGCAAATCAAAGTCGGCGCTGGGGGCGGATGCCGCTCGGCGTCCTTTTAGTGGGTTGCCCTCCTTTCTGGCTTCGGGTGTGGCTCTGTAATTACAGTCAGCTGGCGGGCAGTTGGATTTGTAGTTGCCGCCAATCTCATCATCGTGGGATAATGACATCAGCTGTCTCCAGCGACCTCGATCCCATCGGTGTTGCTATGACTTGGCTCTTAGCGTCACTTTCACCCGATACTGCTATACCACCACCAGTGGGTCATAACGCCTACACATAGTCCTTACCCCACTTACCATCACCTGTGCCACCATTACCCCATCTCCTCCCCTCCTCCCATTTCTTCCCACGCCATCCCCCCACGCCACAATTGTGTCCATGGTAGCTGTTCGGTGTCGAGAGTTGCTTGCGCTCGACAGGAAGTGCATGTCAAATTTACTAAAAAGAACAATAAAGGAAGAAATATATAAAAAAATGAGAGATGAGGCAATATTGTATAAAGGAAAGGAGATAATAACATTCAAACAAATCCCAAGATGAGTAAGAGACCAGAGGAAAAACTACAACTTTCTCACATCACAATTAAACAAATATAAAGTCATGTTTCAATGGCTGATACCGGAGGGCATCCTAATCTCTTGGCAAGAGAAGAAATTTAAGATAGATACCTTGAAAAAAGCCCAGGAGTTTTTTGAACATCATTTTGCCTTGTAGGAAGATCAAGAAAGCAGAGAGGAATCGGAGAGTAAAAGCCAAGAAGAATATGCCACTGAAGAAACTGAAGGAGAACAAGAGGAAAAGAGAAGATTGGAAAGAATGAATAGAGAGAGAGGGAGCGAGAGAAAAAACACAAATAGTAACAAGAAACACAAGAAGACTAAGGACAACGAATAGATAAGAACGAAGATGGAACAAATTATTATTATTATTATTATTATTATTATTATTATTATTATTATTATTATTATTTTATTTCTATACCACCCTTCTCCCGAAGGACTCAGGGCAGTGTACAGCCTATTAAAAGCACAAGACAAACATCAATTAAAATTATTAAAATTATTAAATAATTCGGCTCAGTTTAAGACCCCCAAAATTTAAAACACCCGATTTAAAGTTATTACATTGATAACCCGGCCTGGCGGAACAACAGGGTCTTAAGGGCACAGCGAAATATCCGGAGGTCGGAGATTTTACGCATTTCTGGGGGCAGTTTATTCCACAGGGCTGGGGCTCCCACAGAGAAGGCCCTCCCCCTGGGTGTCGCCAGCCGGCATAACTTGGCCTATGGCACCCTGAGGAGACCCTCTCTGTGTGAGCGAACTGGCCGGTGGGAGGCTATTGGTGGCAGAAGTTGGTCTCGAAGGTACCCGGGTCCTATGCCATGGAGCGCTTTAAAGGTGGTAACCAACACCTTGAATTGCACCCGGAAGACCACTGGGAGCCAGTGCAGCTCGTGCAGGAGGGGTGTCAGGTGGGCACATCGGTTTGCGCCCATAACCACCTGCGCGGCCGCATTCTGGACCAGTTGGAGCCTCCAAGTGCTCTTCAAGGGGAGCCCCATGTAGAGAGCATTACAGTAGTCCAACCGGGAGGTGACAAGGGCATGAGTGACCGTGCGCAAGGCGTCCCGATCCAGAAAGGGCTGCAACTGGAGAATCAGGCGGACCTGATAGAAGGGCCCCCTGGCCACGGCCGTCATATGCTCTTCTAAAGACAGCCGTGTGTCCAGGAGGACACCCAGATTGCGAGCCCTCTCTGTGGGGGGCAAAGATTCACCCCCAATAGTCAGTGATGGCACCAGCTGACTATATCGGGATGCCGGGAGCCACAGCCACTTGGTCTTGGAAGGGTTGAGTCTGAGCCTGTTTCTCCCCATCCAGACCCATACGGCCTCCAGGCAGCGAGACATCACATCAAGGGCATCGTTGGGGTGGTCTGGGGTGGAAATGTACAGCTGGGTGTCATCAGCGTACAGATGACATTTCACCCCAAAACCACAGATGATCTCCCCCAGCGGCTTCACATAAATGTTGAACAGAAGGGGCGAGAGGACCGACCCTTGCGGCACTCCCCATACGAGGCACCTCGAGGTCAACCTCTGCCCCTCTGCCAACACAAACTGCGAGCGGTCGGAGAGGAAGGAGGAGAACCACCGTAAAACGGTACCCCCTATTTCTAACCCCCTCAACCGCTGCAGCATGATACCATGGTCCATGGTATCAAAAGCCGCTGAGAGATCTAATAGGACTAGGACAGAGGAGCAGCCCCTGTCCCGAGCCCTCCAGAGATCATCCACCAACGCGACCAATGCCGTTTCAGTGCTGTATCCCTGTCTGAAGCCCGACTGGTACGGGTCCAAATAGATAGCTTCATCCAGGTGTCGGGGAAGCTGTCATGCCACCACGCTCTCGACAACCTTCGCCACAAAATGAAGGTTGGAGACCGGACGGTAGTTAGCTAATTCAGCCAGGTCCAGGGAAGGCTTCTTGAGGAGGGGCCTCACCACCGCCTCTTTCAAGGCGGCAGGAAAGGCACCCTCACTCAGAGAAGCGCTTGTAATTCCCTGGAGCCAGCCTCGTGTAACCTCCCGGGAGGCCAGTACCAACCAGGAGGGACACAGGTCCAATAAATACGTGGCAGCACTAATCTTACCCAGAACCCTGTTCACATCCTCGGGAGCCACAGGATCAAACTCCTCCCAGATAATATTCTCAAGGCCTCCCCTCGTCTCCTCCCGTGGACTCATCCAGTCGGATTCCAAGCCATCCCGAATCCGAGCGACTTTATCATGCAGGAATTGCACAAAATCCTCAGCACAACCCTGCAAGGGATCTTCCCGCACTCCTCCCCAAAGAAGGGAGTGGGTCACCCTAAACAGAGCGGCTGGGCGGTTCTCTGCAGATGCGATTTTGCAGATGCAAAATGATTTCAATAAACATAAACAGTTTAAATGCGCCAACCAAGAGAGTACAAACATTTACAAAGTTACAAAGATTGGAGATGGACATCATAAATTTACAGGAAGTACATATTAAGAAACAACACAAAAAGATGCTAGAGAATCCAAGACTAGGAAATTTATATACTTCATTAGCAGAACAAAAAAAGCGAGGAATAGCAGTTTATATCAAAAAAATCTGAAAACAAAACAAATACACACAGATGAGGATGGAAGGATCTTAATGACTGAGCCTGAGTGGCGTAGGAGGCTAATGCCTCCTACAAGGCAGCATTTAACATCCAGCTGCCTGCAATTACTGTAAGTTCGAATCTCACCAGGCTCAGGGTTGACTCAGCCTTCCATCCTTTCTAAGGTGGGTAAAATGAGGACCCGGTTTGTGGGGGCAATAAGCTGACTTTGTATAAAATATACAAAAGTATGAAGGCTATTGCTTAACGCATTGTAAGCCGCCCTGAGTCTCCGGAGAAGGGCGGCATATAAATAAGAATAAAAAATAAAAAATACAAACAGAACAAAAAACAATACTATTGATTTTGATTTATGCACCAAATGATAACCAAAATGAATTTTACAAAAAGATACATGACAAAGTAAAAGATTTGGAATATGAAAACATTTGCATAATAGGTGACTTCAACGCAATTACAGACGTGAAAAAAGACTATCAGAGTAATAAGAAAAATAAAACTAAGTGTTCTGTCCCTGTCCTCCACACACACAACCCACACAGACAGACGAGGGTTAAAGGAGTAGCACACACACGGAAGGTTCGTTATCACGGCTTGGCAGCCCTTTGTAAACCGGCTGCCAAGGTCTTTACTAAACAAGGGGGGGGAAATACCTCCACCAGATAACAAAACACGTACACACCAATTGAGGGAAATATAATTCAAAAGTCCAAATCTTTCCAGCCGGCTAATGCTTAGCTCCAAGGACTAGCCAGGGTAAAACTTTGTCCATCACAGAATTCCAACTGCTACCCCACTCCTTTATAAAACCTGTGGGGTGTGGTCCTGTGACTCAGCTAATCCCTGGCACGCTTCCTCATTTGTTGGGCTCTCTTATCATGCCGGCGCTGACGTGGGTCCAGCCACCTCTGGCCTTCCTCATTATCCTCCGACTGATCGGAGACACCTGGCTCCTGACTCATCTCCTCTCCTTCGGCCGGCAGCTGATGAATTACCAGGGAGGAGGGGCCGGGGGAAGGAGGCCTGGCTGGCTCCTCTCCCTCCTGTTTGGAGCCTTCTTCCTCCGATGCAATGGGATCGGGGGTCGGAGCCACAACACTAAGAAAAAGACACTTCCAGCTACATTTAAAGAGATGATACAGGAACTATGTTTTCAAGATACATGGAGGGAAGTAAATAAAGAGAAAAATCAGTACACATTCTATTCTAGTCCACACCAAACATGGTCTAGAATAGACATGGTATGGATTATTATTATTATTATTATTATTATTATTATTATTATTATTATTATTTTATTTCTATACCGCCCTTCTCCCGAAGGACTCAGGGCGGTGTACAGCCTACTAAAAGCACAAAACAGACATCAATTTAAAATAATTTAAAATCAATTAAATAATTTTGGCTAAATTTAAAACCCCAAGTTTAAACACCCAATTTAAAATGTTACGTTGCTAGTCCAGCCTGGTGGAACAACAGGGTCTTGAGGGCACAGCGAAATACCGGGAGGTCGGAGATCCTACGCATTTCGGGGGGCAGTTGACGGCAGGATGACGACAGAACTTAGAAAAGACGTAGAAGAAGTGGAAATGATGACAAATATGTGGGCAGATCACAACCTGATAAAAGTAATATGGAAAGGACAACAGACAAGGAAAAGATGGATGATGAATAAAGAAATATTAAAAGATAAAGAATACGTTAAGATGATTGAAAAAGAAATGAACATATTTTTCAGGATAAACACAAAAGAGGAAACTTCACTTCAAAATCTATGGGACACAGCAAAAGTGTACATAAGAGATCTGACAATTGCATATACGGTGAAGAAAAATAAACAAACAACAAACATGAGACAACCTGTTAAAAGAGCTTAAAGAATACAAATCTGACCTACAGAAGGAGCCTCAAAATAAAACGATCAAAGGAAAAATAAATTTGATAAAACACAAAATTAATTTGATCACACAAATAGAGATAGCACGGAAAATTAAATCAGCAAAAAAAAATCATTTTGAATATGCAAATAAAACAGGACGTTGGTTGGAGTATAAACTGAAAAAAGAAAAAGAGAAAAGAACAATACACCAATTACAAGATGAGAAAGGAGAGACACATAGAAATGAGGACAAAAAAAATATAGCAAAAAACGTTTTTCAAAAGCTATATGAGCAAGAGGAGATATTTGAAGAAGACATTAAACAATATTTAAATAAATCAGACTTAAAAGAATTATAAGAGACACACAGGGAAATATTGAATAGGCCAATTAATATGATTGAATTAATAGAGGCAAGAAAAAAACAGAAAAATAATAAAACTCCAGGTCCAGATGGCATCCCGGCAGAATTTTACAAGTCGTGTCAACAACCACTAGATGAAATTTTACTCAAAACCTTTAATGATGCACTTTTGAAAGCCAAAATACCCAATTCCTGGACGGAAGCCATTATTACGCTTATTCCAAAAGAGGAGACAGACCAATCACAAATCAAAAATTATAGACCAATATCATTACTAAATGTAGACTACAAATTATTCACATTGATTATCGCGGAAAGACTACAAAAAGTAATAAACGAATATATATATCCTGATCAGAACGGCTTTCTCCCAAAAAGACAAATAAAAAATAATATGAGAATAATAATTGATGTACTGGAATACTACGAAACAAATTCAGATAAACAAATGGCACTAATATTCTTGGATGCACAAAAGGCCTTCAACAACTTAAATTGGAAATTTCTCATTGGAAAATATGAAATTCGGTGATAAATTTGTAAATACGATAAAGAAAATATACTCATCTCAAACAGCAAAAATAACAATAAATGGAGATATGACGGAACAATTTATAATATCAAAAGGAGTGAGACAGGGATGCCCTTTATCCCCTTTATTGTTTATATTATCTTTAGAGACACTGCTAAATGAAATTAGAAGAGACAATTAGAAGAGAAATAAAAGGACTGAAAGTTAAAAAAGAGGAATATAAACTTCAAGCCTTTGCCGATGATTTGGTCTTCATCATACAGCTGCCAATATCAACAGGACCCAAACTGTTAGCAAGAATAGAAGAATATGGGAGGATAGCTGGATTTAAAATTAACAAGCAAAAAACAAAGGCACTAACGAAAAATCTTACAAAACAACAAGAGAAAGAACTAGAAGACAGAATGGGTATACAAATGACAATATGGCTAACTAACAAAGGATCATTGATTAGAGAAGATAACTACAATAAACTGTAAGGTCCCAAAATACACTTGAGTCACCAGAATGCCAAAGAGAGAGACTCAAGATGAGGCTTGCAAAAAACAGATTTTATTTATGGCCAAAAACAAAATACTGGGTGGAACTATATCCAGAACATACAGATACAATGCATATGAGGAGATAACCAGGACTAGAAACTTCCCAATTAGTAATCCTTAAGCATTTCTTTGTTTACTCAATTGGCCACTTTGGCCTCCTGGCTCTGGAAAGCAGGAGTTTATCCAGATCAAACATAAATTAGGGTTAAGGTGTAAATTATCCCTTTGTTGATGGCTGTAGTTTCAACTGAGATACGTACCATGCTCTTGGATGGCACAGGAAAATACAGGGAGAAGATTGATATGGGTTCAGGTCAAATGGCAGGGACATATGTTTGACAAATACCAGATACATTACAGAGGCCTAATAACAGAATATGTTTGTTACAGGAGATACAAATATAAAGACATAATATGTGTGATACAAATACAAAGGCATATAATGTATTACAGGAACCTAATGGTTACAGAATCTAGTATACCAGTATATCATATTCTAGTATTTATTATATCCTTATTATTGTTTCCCTTTCAAAACTAACAAGACAGATAAAAAAAGATCTAGAAATTTGGAGCAAACTACAGTTATCATTTCTTGGGAAGATAGCCTCAATTAAAATAAACATGCTACCAGGAATGTTATTTTTATTCCAAGTGATTCCGATAAAACTGGGGAAGAATTTTTCTAAAGATTTTAACAAACTTATAGCGAACTACATTTGGCAGGGGAAGAAAGCAAGGATCAAAATAAAACATTTACAAGACACAAGGGAGAGAGGAGGATTAGCATTTCCAGACTGGGAAACATATTACAAAGCAACTTCATTGATATGGATTAAAGATTGGCTGGAACTAAAAAACAAAAGAATACTGTCATTAGAAGGGTAAGACCTACAAAGAGGATGGCATGCTTTCCTGTGGGAGGGAAAAAGTAGACAACACAGATATTTTCAAAGACATTTGATCAGGGAAACATTGCTCCAGACATGGCAGGGGATAAAAAAGAAAAATTATAATAAAATTCTGGAATGGCTATCCACTATGGAGGCACAAATCTACCCAAATGCTCTGGATATTGCCAAAATCAAAACTTACAAAGATCTGCTGAATAATCAAGGGGAATTAAGAACAAGACAAGAATTGAAAGAATTGGGTACAGACATTGATTGGTGGCCCTATATGCAAATAAAATCTAGATATAGGACAGATTTGGCACAATTTGGATTTCAAAAGGGAAATCCAATTTTCACTATGAATATGCACAAGGGTACATCTATGGAAATGGTGTGGGACGCGAGTAAAGCATATATGAGAGGTATTTTGATATACTTGAACAATAAACATAGAAATAAGCGGGGGGGGGAAGGAAGGATTTAGAAGAAGAAATTAAAAAAAAAAGAACAAGCTTTGCTAGCGAATCCAGCAGACAAGAAAATAAAAGAGGCAATTAATTTACTGAAAGGGCAATTTAAGATGTTAATGGCAGATCAGGTCGCAACTAACCTACAGTATGCCAAACACAATACTTTTTGTAATGCTAATAAACCAGGTAGATGGTTAGCATATTTGCTAAGGAAGAAACAAAAGTCAAGGACTATAGAGAAAATAAAATATAAAGGCAAAGAAGTTTATCAGCAAGAGATGATTAAAAAAGCATTCTTGGAATTTTATACCAGGTTGTATACTGGTGATAAAATTCAAGATATAGATATAGATAGATGCTTACAGAAAGAGAACATTCATATAATTTCAAAAGAGCAAAGGGAGAGTTTAAACCAACCGATAACTTCTGAGGAAATCATGTTTGCAATTAAGCAGTTGAAAGTGGGTAAAGCTCCTGGGACGGATGGTTTGACAGCTGTTTATTATAAAAATTTGCAGTTGGAAATGGTGGAACCACTTAAGGAATTATTTACTAATATACAACTTGGAGGAGGGGTACCCCCGTCATGGAAGACAGCTTTTATTTCTTTGATCCCTAAGGAGGACCAAGATCACACGTATCCAAAAAACTATAGGCCGATATCACTTTTAAATACAGATTACAAGATTTTTGCTAAAATATTAGCAAATAGACTAATGACAGTTATGCAACAAATGATTCATCATGACCAAACTGGTTTTATAAGTGGTAGACAAATGAAAAGTAATGTAAGGCAAATTGTCAACCTGTTAGAGTATCTGGGGAAGAACAACCAAGTCCCTGCAGTGCTAATATTTCTTGATGCAGAGAAAGCATTTGATCGACTGAATTGGCACTTTTTATTGAAATTAATAGAAAAGATGCAATTTGGAGAATATTTTACACAATCTATTAAGGCAATGTATCAGAAACAAACAGCGCAAATAATAATCAACGGTGGTTTAACAGATACTTTTAGTATAAAAAAAGGAACAAGGCAAGGATGTCCCTTGTCTCCACTATTGTTTATTTTGTCGCTGGAACTTTTGTTGAGTAAATTATGTGGGTCAGATAAAATAAAGGGAATTAAAATCAGGCAGCATGAGTATAAATTATGAGCATTTGCAGATGACTTGGTGGTTACTTTAACCCAACCAGCACAATCAGTTACAGGCTTAATGGATATAATTAATCAATATGGACAAGTATCTGGATTTAAAATAAATGCAGGTAAAACAAAGATAATAACTAAAAATATGACTATAAATCAAAAAGAAGAAGTAGAAAGACTAACAGGATTTGAAATAGTAAAGAAGGTTAAATATTTAGGGGTTTATATTATGACTTCAAATGTGAAATTATACAAGTATAACTACGAACCGTTGTGGCAAAAAATACAGAAAGAGATGGAAAATTGGAAAAAATTACAATTGTCCTTGTTGGGAAGAATAGCTGCAGTAAAAATGAATGTTTTGCCAAGGTTTTTATTTCTTTTTCAAATGATACCAATACTTAAAAAAGATGAAAACTTGAAGGAATGGCAGAAGGGTATTAGTAACTTTGTCTGGGCAGGAAAGAGACCGCAAGTAAAGCAAAAGATAATGCAAGACATACGTGAAAGAGGAGGTCTCAAAATGCCCAATTTAAGACTGTATTACGAAGCAGCTGCCCTCTCAGCAGTTAGTGATTGGATGAATTCAACAGAGGAAAGAATACTGAACATTGAAGGATACGGTTTGGTTTATGGTTGGCATGCTTATCTATTATATGATAAAAGAGTGGATAAGACTTTTAAAAGTCACATATTCAGGAATGCTTTATTGCGTGTCTGGAAAAAGTATCAATATAAATTAAATGATAAGTTACCAATTTGGACAGTACCCAGACACGCGATAGAGAATATAAGTGTAGAGCAAAAACAAGATGAGATTACATATAAAGAACTTCTTAATAAAGAAAGAGGTACACTACAATTAAAATCTATGAACCAATTAAGAGAAGAAAGAATAATTAAAACATGGTTTCAGTATGGTCAGCTGCAAGCTAGATGGAGAGAAGATCAAAAAATAGGCATTTTGCAAGAGGATGAGAACTTGGTAAAACAAATTAGAGATCAAAGTCAAATGCATATAAAAAGGTTGTATAATGCACTGGTTGAAATATTTATTTATTTATTTATTTATTTTTGGATTTCTATACCACCCTTCTCCCTGGGGACTCAGGGCAGTGTACAGCCAAGTAAAACATACAATATAAACATTTAGAACAAATTAAAAAGAATATCTAAATTGGCCCAAATTTAAAAAACACCCCAATTTAAAATCATTTAAAAGGCTTTGCTTAGGCCAGCCCGGCTTGTTGGAAAAAAAATGTTTTAAGGGCACGGCGGAAGGCACGGAGGTCATGGATTCTTCTTATCTCAGGGGGCAACTGATTCCAGAGGGTGGGGGCCCCCACAGAGAAGGCCCTCCCCCCGGGGTGCCATCAGCCAAGCAATGCAGGCTGGTGACCCCCAGGGGGA
>WNWU01010630.1:1161-21343 GCA_012654045.1 Ptyas mucosa | reverse complement strand
CGGTAGCCTAATGCTCCAGCCATTCCCTTAAAGGGCGGGAGATGAAGCCCACAGTCCAGAACCAGCAAGCCTTCTAGTATTAATATGCTACAGATTTATCATCTCAGTCTTGTCGATTTCACTTCCCACTTGCCGTGGCTCCTCTTCCTCCACCATTGGCACTTTTAAGAGCAGCATTGTCCTGCAATTCCAGCACCAGACTTTTAAGTAGCTCAATACCTTGCTCCAAAGAGGTAATCCTATGTTGTTTCCCATCATACATAAACCTCATATATACTGGGTATCCCCATGCATACTTTATCTCCCTTCTCCGGAGACTCAGGGCGACTTACAGTGCGTTAAGCAATAGCCTTCATACTTTTGTATATTTATACAAAGTCAGCTTATTGCCCCCACAATCTGGGTCCTCATTTTACCTACCTTAGAAAGGATGGAAGGCTGAGTCAACCTCGAGCCTGGTGAGATTTCAACTTGCAGTAATTGCAGGCAGCTGAATGTTAATGAATGTTAATAACTGCTTTAGTCTGCTGATTTAACACTACGCCTCCACTTAATTGTTTGGTAACAAAGATCGTTATAAACTTGAACTGTAGATCCTTGAAACTTCAACAAAGCTAACGACCTCAGCTTCATCATCAGCTGCTCTTTTTTATAATAATTAGAAAATTTTACCAAAATGTCCCTGGGACGAGAACCAGTTCTGAAAGCACCCACTCTGTGGACGCGCTCAATGTCCTCTTCTCCCGTGGCCAGGTTAGGGTTTATTTCTTTAAACCATCGTGGGATCAATTTCCTCATGTCCTCTCCTGTCATCTCTGGTAAATTTCGAATTCGTGTTGACGATTGTCTGCTTTGATCTTCCAGAGAAATCAGTCTTTTCTCATGCTCATCAAACTCCAGAGAGTGCTTTTCTTCCATCTGCCTCATTTGTTTCCCTAATTGATCAGCTTCCACTCTAAGAAGCTTAATCTGTTTATCATTATGACCAATATTTATAGCTAATTGGTCCAAGAGCTTGTCAACTTTTCCTGCATAATCATCCATTCTTTTAAAAATCGCCTCTTTAGTGCTAGTCAGCATTTCTCTCACTTCATCCACTGTTGCTGGCTGTGAGTCAGTTTTCGCCGCCATTATTGTTTTGTTCTCTGAGCTCTCTTCCTCCGATTCACCCAGAGATTGTCTTTTTAATTGTGCCGCGGTGTGATTTGAAGGATGGATACGTTGCTACTTATATTTGCTAGCACCTTTTTGTTTTTTTGATGGCATAAATCTTCAAGTCCTGGGCAACAATCAAATAAACCTTCTGCTTCCAGCGGGTGTTTTTTTTTTGTCCGCAATAAAACGGGCTGCTTAACCGTGTGAGGTTGTAAAGCTATTATTCACTCCTTGAAGCAAGCTGCTGTCTAAAAACAATTCCAAATATTCTTCTGTAGCATTCCAACAACAGCAATTAGACCCCACGCTTTAGACATTATTTATCGGTTTTTCACTGTCCCAAACAACTCTCTTTTTCCTCCGCTGTTGGCCCAGATACTCATAAATAATCCTTCACAAATTTCTGTCCATCTTAGTTAGACGATAAATTTTATCGGCCTACTATTCCGGAGCCGGGAAAAACTCTTACCGGCTCATCAGGCTGTCAGGCTCCACCTCATATATCTTTCTTATTATCATTGCCTCTGAAGGAATATTAATTAGTCTGTTTCCAATTTTGTGGAAAAATGATTCTGGTTGCCGTTAGTAAGTGTAATATTATATATTGAAGTTTCTTTGCCATTTTCCCATCTAAGATGCCCAATAAAAATAGTTCTGGCTTCAATTCAATCTTTTGTTCAGTAATTTCTTCCAACCATTCCCTTATTTTATGCCAATATTTTCTGGGTTTGGGGCAGGTCCACGTTGATCATGTGAAGTGTTAATACCACTTTATAATGCCTTGGTAAGGCCACACTTGAAATACTGCATTCAGTTTTGGTCGCCACGATGTAAAAAAGATGTTGAGACTCTAGAAAGAGTGCAGAGAAGAGCAACAAAGAGGATTAGGGGACTGGAGGCTAAAACATATAAAGAACGGTTGCAGGAACTGGGTATGTCTGGTTTAATGAAAAGAAGGACTAGGGGCAGTGGTGGGTTTCTTTTTTAAATTTTTTTTAAAAATTTTATTTCTTATTTATTTATTTATCGTATTTCTATGCCGCCCTTCTCCCGTAGGACTCGGGGCGGCTCACAAGATAAAACAACACGACAAAAAAATGATATTAAAATAATCCAATTTAAAATCCCCAAGCAAATAAACCTCCCGGCAGATCAGGGAATTTGCTGAAAAAGCCATGTCTTCAGGTCGCCACGGAAAGTGCGGAGGTCGGGGGCCATCCGGAGCCCAGTGGATAACTCATTCCAGAGGGTCGGTGCGACCACAGAGAATGCCCTCATCCTGGGCACCACCAGCCGACATTGTCTGGCCGATGGCACCCGGAGGAGGGCAATCCTATGTGAGTGCACTGGGCGGTGGGAGGCCGGTAGGAGGTGGTCCTCCAAGTACCCCGGGCCCATGCCATGAAGGGCTTTATAGGTAAGCACCAGCACCTTGAAGCGGATCCGAAGGACCACCGGCAACCAGTGCAGCTCGCGGAGTGGTGTTACATGGGAGTAACGGGAAGCTCCCGTAACAACCCGCGTGGCCGCATTCTGGACCAGCTGGAGCCTCTGGGTGCACCCCAAGGGCAGCCCTATGTAGAGGGCATTGCAATAATCCAACCGAGAGATAATGAGAATGAGTGACTGTACGGAGGGCATCCCTGTCTATGAAAGGGCACAACTGGCGCACCAGGCAAACCTGTGCAAAGGCCCCCCCTTGTCACGGCTGTCAGATGGTCCACCAAGGACAGCCGTGAATCAAGGAGGACGCCAAGATTGCGAACCCTTTCAGAGGGAGTAATTATAATTAAGTGCTCAAAATGGCCGCCGCTACTTGCTAATCCTCCGTGAAGGCTGGGGAGCGTCCTGGTTGAAGAGGATGTTTTCTAGGGGTCTTCGGACATCGACCCCAGAAGGGACTGCTCAGGAAGATCTTGAGAGTCCAGGGACCGCAGTTAGATCTCTGGAGGCTGCAGAGCGGGTCCGCTAGATGCCACTTGGTGCGGGGATCGCTCAAGCGGCATTTTGGAGTTCCATGGCGGGTTTTTTTCGCCACGGACCAGCTGGCTGCTTGGGCGTGCGAGGGGAGACTTGCCGGCGAGTGGAGGGAGGCTTGCCGGTGAAGAGAACTCTGAGCGGAGCCTGGTTGTGCGAGGGGAGATCTGCTGGCGAGCGGAGGGAGGCTGGCTGGCGAAGGCAACGCTGAGCGGAGTCTGGACTGCTATTGGACCTGGCGAGCAGGCAGACGGGCAGGAGCCCCATGGACTGTGTGGCACCCATGGCTCTCTCCTGGAGTGGTTAGGCAGGTGAGACTTGACTCAAATTGGGAGCCCTGGATTTGCTACACGTTGGGGGGCCTTGCTCTGTTGTTTTACAGCTGCCCTGCCCTCCCTCTCCTTCCCCCCCTTTTTAACCATCATTGCACCGAGGAGTAAGAACTTGGCTTATTGGACCGATTGGGGGAGGTGGAGCCAATGTTTTGGATCTGCAGACACACACACCCCATTGTCATCCCCTGCAGATATGTGAAATATATACCAGCCATGTTGGACATGGTGCGATGGTGGATTTGGGCGATTGAAGGCTTGGCTGGTTCTGGATTTGTCATCTCCAGTATCTTTGCCCTGGACATATCTTCACCATGCCCACATGGCTTGGAACGAACCATCTATAGGCCCGGTCTTTTTTATTGCAGCCCTGGACTGGTCAGCCCTAGAGGAGAAATCCGCCGCCGCCATGAGAGGGTGGCTGTGGACTTTGTCTATCATTGGAACGGGTCATGTTGTGGTGAGAGGACAACAATGACGGAAGGTTCCTACCTCGGGTGTCCCCATCTGGATTCAGGAGCCCGCCGTGGTGAGGGGATGGCGAGGACTAATATCCCCTTTCATTCATGAGTGTCGTGGGAGGACACCCTGGAATGGAGGTTCCTGTCTCCTGGGATGGACCAGCTTGATGCATCCTACTCTCCATGGACAATCCCCTGTGCCTTGAGGTTCAGGGATGGTAGTTCGAACATATGCAAGAGCGGACATGGTTGCTCTGAGGGATTCCCCCCTCTCCTTGGAATGGCCTACTGGCTTGGCGAAGATCTACCTTAATGACGGGTCCTGGGACCCCGAGAGGTGGCACGAGGGTTTTAAGGGTTTTCGTAAAGGGTCGTTGTATTGTTTTTTAGTAAGATTTTTAAGGGGTTTCGGGAGGGGGGTGGGTTTTGATATCCGGCTGGTGGTTGAGGGGGCCCCGCCGGGTTGTTGCCAGACCAGGTTATGGGGACTTGGCGGAGGTTCTGATGTGGTGCTGGGTCATTCAGGTGCACCAAGGGTGAGGGTGGGATCTCAGATACCGGTTGTGATTGGGAATGGCTGTAGGTGGAGGAATGGAGGGCCGTATCAGACTTCGGGAGCCCGCCCCCGCTATTTTCGAGTGGTAGCGCGCTCCGACCCTCCCAGTTCTATCCGACCTCCTGGGGGTTTGAGAGATTGGGCCCCTGGGCTTAGGCTGGTCTATTTTAATGCTAGGTCTGTGGTCAATAAGGCTCCCCTCATTCGTGATTTGATTGAGGAGGAAACCGCAGACCTGGCATGCATCACGGCAACCTGGTTGGGCTCAGAGGGGGGTGTCCCTCTGACTGAATTGTGCCCACCAGGTTTCCGGGTGCTGCACCAGCCAAGGGCCCAGGGTAGGGGAGGGGGGGTGGCGGTGGTTATTAGGGAGGTCCTTAGTCCGCGGGAGATCACTGCTCCGAAGATTGACGGATGTGAGGCCCTCCTCATGAGGTGGGGCCCGTATGGTCAGTTGGGTCTGTTGATTGCGTACCTGTCTCCCAGCTGCATATCAACAGCCCTGCCCGGGCTGCTTGATGCCCTCTCGGGGCTGGTGGTGGAGTTTCCTAGACTTATTGTTCTGGGGGACTTCAATCTGCCGTCCCTGTGTGTGGCGTCGGGTGCGGCTCAGGAGTTCATGGCTTCCATGGCAGCTATGGATCTGACTCAGATTATTCAGGGCCCGACTCATGGGGGGGGGGGGGCACACGCCTGATCTGGTTTTTGTCTCGGAGCAGTGGCTAGATGAGTTCGGTGGGGGATCTCCTTCTATTTATCCCCTGTCATGGACCGACCATTATCTCCTTCGGCTAGGCTTCCATGATGCCGCCCCTCCTCGCTGGGAGCCGGAACCGACCATCTGGTTCCGCCCCAGGCGCCTGATGGACCCTGAGAGGTTCCAGCAGGAGCTTGGGATGATCCCTTTCTCTCTCTCCCACGCCCCGGCCACGACCCTGGTGGAGGCCTGGGAAGAGGCTGCTGCCGGGGCTCTGGACTGGGTCGTTCCTTTGCGGCCTCTGATTCGTCGCAGACCCCGGTTGGCTCCCTGGTTTACCGAGGAACTCCGGGGGATGAAGTGGCGTAGACGAGGCCTAGAGAGCTGTTGGAGGGCCAGCCATTCCGAATCCGACCGATTTCAGTTAAGACTGGCCACTCGGGCCTATTTGGTGGAGTTGGCGGCGGCAAAGCGCCGCTACTTCACTGATGTTATTGCGTCCGCAGAGAATCGCCCGGCTGCCCTGTTCAGGGTGTCCCGCTCCCTCTTAAATCAGAGGATGAGGGAAGATCCTTTACAGGGACGAGCCGAAGAGTTTGGTCAGCACCTGTTGGACAAAATCGCTTGGATTTGGGACGGCTTGGACTCCGACTGGACAGAGTCAGACGGGGGTGAGACAGCGGGTCCTGTGCTTTGGGAAGAGTTCGATTCTGTTACCCCAGAGGAAGTGGACAGGATCATGGGAAAGCTGAGTGCGGCCACCTGTGTGTTGGACCCGTGCCCCTCCTGGCTGGTTTATTCAGCCAGGGAGGTGACACGAGGCTGGATCCAGGCGGTGATAACGGCTTCTTTGAGGGAGGGGAACTTCCTGACCACCTTGAAGGAGGCGGTGGTGAGGCCCCTCCTCAAGAAGCCGGCCTTGGATCCAGCTGCATTAAATCATTTTCGTCCAGTCTCCAACCTTCGCTTTTTAGCGAAGGTTGTTGAGAATGTGGTGGCACATCAGCTCCCGCTGGTCCTGGATGAAGCGGATTACCTCGACCCGTACCAATCAGGTTTCAGGCCTGGGTACAGCACGAAGACGGCTTTGGTCGCTCTGGTGGATGATCTCTGGAGGACCCGGGACAGAGGTTATTCCTCTGTTCTGGTCCTATTAGATCTTTTGGCGGCATTCGATATCGTCGACCACGATATCCTGCTGCGTCGCCTCGAGGGGTTGGGAGTGGGAGGCACTGTTTTACGGTGGTTCTCCTCCTACCTCTCGGGTCGAACACAAGCGGTGTTGGCAGGGGGGCAGAGATCGACCTTGAGGCCACTCACTTGTGGGGTGCCTCAGGGGTCGGTTCTCTCGCCCCTTTTGTTCAACATCTATATGAAACCGCTAGGGGAGATCATCCGTGGTTTTGGGGTGAGGTATCATCAGTATGCGGATGATACTCAGCTTTTTATTTCCACCCCGAACCAACCCAGTGATGCCCTCGACGTGATGGCCCGGTGCCTGGAAGCGGTACGGGTCTGGATGGGTAGAAACAGATTGCAACTCAACCCGGCCAAGACCGAGTGGCTGTGGGTACCGGCATCTCGGTTCAGTGGAGAGATGCCATCGCTGACTATAGGGGGTGAAGTTTTGCCCCCTGTAGATAGGGTGCGCAACTTGGGCGTCCTTCTGGCCTCATGGCTGAGCTTGGAAGACCAGATAACAGCCATGACCAGGGGGGCATTTGCCCAGATACGTCTGGTGCGCCAGTTGCGCCCCTACTTGGACCAAGATGCCCTACGCACAGTTACTCACGCGCTGGTCACCTCACGGATTGACTACTGCAACGCTCTCTACATGGGGCTGCCCTTGAGGACCACTCGGAGGCTTCAGCTGGTACAAAATGCAGCCGCACGGGTTGTGATGGGAGAATCCCGATACGCCCATGTTACACCTCTCCTGCGCGGTTTGCATTGGTTGCCAGTTGCCCTCCGGGTGAGATTCAAGGTGTTGGTGATGACCTACAAAGCCCTACATGGCCTAGGACCAGGATATTTGGCGGACCACTTACAGCCAGCAACGATATCCCATCGCCCGGTTCGCGCCCATAGAGAGGGCCTACTCAGGGTGCCGTCAGCTAGACAGTGGCGGCTGGTGACCTCCAGGGGTAGAGCCTTCTCGGTGGGTGCCCCCACCCTCTGGAATCAACTTCCCTTGGAACTCCGATTAGCGCCTGACCTTCGCACCTTCCGCCGTGAATTAAAAACTTTGTTGTTTAAATCCCTTGACCTGGACTGATAATGGGGTTTTAAGGGTTAATTTTAAATCTTTTAAATTTTTAGACTTTATTTTATATTGTGGCTTTGTTTTTATTATTGTGAGCCGCCCTGAGTCCATTGTGAGATAGGGCGGCATATAAGCCGAATAAATAAATAAATAAATAAATAAATAAATAAATAAATAAACTCCCCTCCCACCCAAAGTGATGGGGACACTAGATCATGAGAAGCTGGCATCCACAGCCACTCAGTCTTGGAGGGGTTGAGTCTGAGCCTGTTCCTGCCCATCCAGACCCGCACTGCCTCCAGGCACTTAGACATCACGGAAAGGGCATCCCTGGGTTGGTCCGGGGTGGAGATGTAAAGTTGGGTATCATCAGCATACTGATGATACCTCACCCTGAAACTGTGAATAATCTCACCCAGTGGCTTCATGTAGATGTTAAAGAGCAGGGGGGAGAGAACCGACCCCTACGGCACCCCGCAAGTGAGGGGCCTCGGGGAGGATCTCTGACCCCCCGCCCAAACAAACTGTGTACAGCCCGAGAGGTAGGAGGAGAACCACTGTAGAACAGTGCCTCCCACCCCCAACCCCCCGAGT
The DNA here is from genome assembly GCA_012654045.1 of Ptyas mucosa. Lineage (NCBI taxonomy): Eukaryota > Metazoa > Chordata > Lepidosauria > Squamata > Colubridae > Ptyas > Ptyas mucosa. The sequence goes on along the minus strand of WNWU01010630.1, from coordinate 13,308 downwards.
CGTCGTAGTAGGATACCATGGTCGATGGTATCGAAGGCTGCTGAGAGGTCAAGTAGCACCAGGATGGAGGAATAACCTCCATCCTGGGCCCGCCAGAGATCATTCACCAGGGTGACCAATGCTGTTTCCGTGCTGTGTCCGCGCCTGAAACCCGATTGGTATGGGTCTAGATAATCCGTTTCCTCCAGGAATTGTGGAAGTTGGTATGCCACCACAGACTCAACAACCTTCGCCATAAAGCAAAGGTTGGAGACGGGATGAAAGTTGTTCAAGGAGGCCGGATCCAGGGCAGGCTTCTTGAGAAGGGGACGAACCACCGCCTCCTTAAGTACGGTGGGGAAGTCCCCATCCCTCAATGAAGCGTTGACGATCTCCTGGATCCAGTCTCCAGTCACCTCTCTGGTTGCTGCAATAAGCCAGGAGGGACAAGGGTTCAACAAACATGTGGAGGCCCCCAATCTACCCACAATCCTGTCCACTTCATCTATAGGAACAGGGTCAAAGTCAACCCAGATGTTAGCTTCAAGACTGGCTCCCACCTCCTCGTCGGATCCTGCCCAGTCAAGAGTCTAAACCCGTCCGGATCTGAGCGATTTTGTCTTGCAGAAATTGAGCAAAATCCTCAGCACTGCCTTGCAAGGGGTCCTCCCTCACTCCCTGATGGAGAAGAGAGCGGGTCACACGGAACAAGGCTGCTGGGCGATTTTCTGCAGATGCGATGAGAGCAGCGAAATAGTCACGTTTCGCCGCTTCCATCGCCACAAGGTAAGACCTAATATGGGTTCTTAACTGTGTTCAATCAGATTTGGAACAGAAGATCTCCAACGGGCCTCTAGGCATCTCTTCCGACGCTTCATCTCCCTAAGCTCCACGGAAAACCATGGAGCTACCCGGGATCCCTGTCGGAGGAGAGGCAGCAAAGGGGCGATTCGATCTAGTGCCCCGGTGGCAGCCCGTTCCCAGGCCTCCACCAGGGAGTACATTACTCCATAATGTAAATGTACATTCTCTTATACATAATTGATCATACATATACATATTTTTCTTAAAGAAAGCATAAAAATAAGGCATTTTAATTACATTTGGGGTTGCTCTTCTACCCTTTCTTTTCCCTCATTTCACAACAAACCTTCTTCCCTTCTTCCTTTCCCTTCCCTCCCTCCTCTCCTCTCCTACTTTCTCCCTCCTCCTCTCCTTCCTCTTTCCTACTTCCCCTTCCTTTCCCCCACTCCTCCCCTCTTTTCCCCCTTTCTCACCTTCTCTCCTACTCCTGTCCCCAGTCCTTTCTTCCTCTCCTTTCCCCTTTCTTCCATTCCTCTCTCTCTCTCTCCTCTTCTTACCCTCTACTCCTCTCTCCTTTCTTTCTCCTTTGTTGTGGAATATTCTCCTTGTTTGGTATCTGAGCAACTCCAATATTCTAATAATATATTCTTTCTTTTTGATTTCTTTTCAATTTTACTCAATCTGTCACTTTTATCATCATAATTGTACATTGTTCCTTATAATCTTCTTTCTTTTCCCCCCTCCCATCCCCCTTTTCCATTTACTCTGGTGTCCTCTGGGTTTCTATTTCTTTTTTATCCTCTCCCTCATTTAACTTTCTATTTATCTAAATCATTTATCTATCATCTTTTATTCATATTTGGCAGTGGTGGGTTTCAACCGGTGTTACCACTGGTTCGCTTTGCGCATTGAAATTCAGAAGAGCTGAGGCACGGCAATCCGTCAAGCTATTCTCCAAAGCACCTGAGGGTAGAACAAGAAGCAATGGGTGGAAACTAATCAAGGAGAGAAGCAACTTAAAACTAAGGAGAAATTTCCTGACAGTTAGAACAATCAGTGGAACAACTTGCCTCCAGAAGTTGTGAATGCTCCAACACTGGAAGTTTTAAAGATGATGTTGAATAACCATTTGTCTGAAGTGGTGTAGGGTTTCCTGCCTAAGCAAGGGGTTGGACTAGAAGACCTCCAAGGTCCCTTCCAACTGTGTTATTCTATTCTATTTGCTGAGAGCCAATTCCTCAGATTTTCAGAGTACCTACCTTCCCTTTGCTGCCCTGATCTCCCTTGTTAATACATTCCTGATCTGATTGTACAGCATTCTATCTCCTTTTCTGTAGGCTTCCTCTTTGGCACAACATAGTTGTCTAAGCTTAGCTGTGAACCAGGGTTTATTATTACTGTAGATGCGTAAGATTTTGGTCAGCACACATAGGTCTTCACAAAAGCTAACATATGATGCAAAAGTGTTAATTGCTAATTAACCATTAATGTTAATTCTTGTTAATGTTATGTGGCTTTTTAAGGCATTAGATATTTCTCCATGTGCTGATATAGAAGGCTTTTTAAAAAAATTGTCCTAGTTTTCCTACTGGAACTTCTCTGGATAAAACTAAGCGGGATCAGAGCCGTTTAGTACTTGGACAGATGACCACAAGGAAATCCCATAGCTGTCAGCTAGTCTGAGGAGTCAGGAAGATATTCCTGAAGAAAACAGTAGAAAATTGCTTTTGTTTTTGGCAATAACACCATACGCATGTTGCAGCAGCTTTCTCTTAGTAGTTTTCTGAAGACTTTTCACCCACGCTGGGTAGAAAGAACTTACTAGGTCCTTGGTGCTCCCTGAACTTGTTTTCTTGCAGACGGTTCATTACCCAAACTAGGTAACATAATCAGTGCTAGTGATGTCATCTAGCACAGATGATGTTACCTAGTTGGGTAATGAAACGTCTGCAAGAAAACAACCAAGCTCAAGAGAACACCAAGGACCACTGTGACCAGATGTCCTGCTTTTGGCGGGACAGTCCCGATTTTTAACAATTTGTCCCGCGTCCCGCGGCATTTTAAAAAAGTCCCGATTTTTGGAAAGAATGCACGACAAGCTAGAGAACGGCGGGAGAACGGGTTTGCTTACCCTGCCCACTCCCAATCTATTGCTGCCTCCTGAGTCCCAGCTGATGGCTAGAGGGGAAAAAAACCTGTTTAAATTCTTGCCGTGGGGCTTCAAAGGGCTGCCCTACAGCTGATCAGTGTTAAAAGAAAACAAATGAGTAGACCGGTGCCTGCAAAAATAGAAAAAACAGCCCCTTTCAGCTTCAGCATAGGTTAATTACCATAAGTTGATTAGATCGGCCTCCCGACTCTCAGCTGATTTGCTCTCAGCTGTTTTGGGCAGGGCTCTGTTGCTAGCTGCAAAGAGGTGCAGATTTTTTCCCCCCTAGCTATGCTGAAAAGCGAAACTGAAAGTAAAGCAGGCTCTTTGCTGTAACGTGACAAAATGAGACAGAGAGAGATTTCTTTTTCTTTTTCCTCACCAAAAAAGGTAGGTGCAAACAATGGGAAATTTAGAGCAAAAGAGGAGAGTTCAAGATTTTAAAACACAAAAGAAAAAAAGCTCTATTTAACTAGGGAATTGTAATAATTGAGATACTATTAATTGTATATTGTGTTGAAAGCAGAAATGGTTAAGTTGTGGTTTGGAGGAATATATGGGGGAAATAATTTGGTTTATTATTATTGGTAAATATAATTAATTGATTTGTAAGAAATTGGATTGCATAGAAATAATTGGAATATTCATGTTCATATTGATTAATATACAAAAAAGATAGTTATATAACTAATTGATTTATATTAAAATGTTGAATTTGTATTAAACAACTGTAATATTACATAATTAAGCAATGTGAGGATGGATATAAAAATAGATGACAATGGGAAGGGGTATAATATAGAATAGAAGTGAAAAATTGAATTTGATTAAGATTAGAGATGAGGATGAAGGGTAATATTGGTTTTTTAAAAAAATAGATGAGGAATAAATATGGCAAAAAGGAAATATAGAAATTGTAAATTTAATTGAAATGACTAAACACTGTTTAAATTTGTGAACCGGCCAAATACTCTGTTCAAAGAAAATACATTGTATGTTTGTATGTGTGTTTCTAATTATTGCTATTTAGTGGCCATTTGTTCTCTTTTATTCTTTAAAGTTTAACAATTCATTCTTTATCTTAATATCTTTATATTTGTTTGGGGTTGGTTTTCTTCCCTTTCATCTTTTTTATTGTACAGCAATCTTTCTCCTCAAACCTACTAATGTAGATGATGCGGGGTCAGCTATATGAACACTGAAGGACCCTCTTTATTCACATTATTGTAAGAAAGAAAATGTGCTTGTTTGAGAGAAACGTGCTTGTTGGAGATTATATTAAAGTCAGCCAAACCCCATTATTGGGTAAGAATGGTGTTCTGGTTGATGACTGATTCTGAAAATGAAAAGAAGCTAAGCAATTACATCATAGATTTCCTCCTAATTACCTGACCTGTGACACTGTGTCAAACACACTGATTCTATATATCTTCTGATAGAGCCTAGCTGTCACAGAAGGACAGCCATATAAGGGCCTTATTGTCAAGACAGGCACAGGAAACAAAGACCTCTTAGTACCTAAGGACAGCAATAAAAACTCTATTAGTACTTACAGAACTTAGGAAAGTGGTCTAGCTGAAAATAACCTTATAAACTAGAAGCTAATGGTTTAGTAATGAGGAAGTGTCCGTTATATTATAACAAATGTATGAAACAACTATATGAGGTCATGTATTTGATACCAAATGTAATTTTACCATATATAGAAAATGCATGAGATCACCAAATCCTTTGTCTTGAAAACATATATAAACAGTTGTGTCAAAGCCCTTGGTTGTTCAGACTTTCAGGTATGAATCTGCTCTGAACCTTGCACAATAAATTGTCTCTGGCTGACCTGGAATGTTGTTTGGTCCCATCATTCCATAACATTTTCTGGCGACTTGCACGAAGGGACTAAGGAACAAAAGACCATTGTTCTGCCTGACAGCTGCCCCAGTGGGGACCGACGCCTTCCCAAGGAAAGTTCACTGGCCGGCCATTAGGACTCCATTGAAGTCTACAGGAACCTTTCAGTGAGGAGGTGCCGTAAAACCGCTGGCGAGCAGACTAGTCAAGGATACAAAAGGTCAGCCAGACCCAGAGATCTCAACGAGTGGCCAAGAAGGAAGGAAGCTGGCAGGTGAGTATATGTAAGAGGGATAGCCACCGACTTTGCAGTGAAGAGGGGGCCTGATCACGCTCCTAGGAGACAAGGCGTCGTCCTAAAGACTCCAGAGAGGAGTTAAAAAAAATAAAAATAAAATAAAAATCTGTTAGGATTGTGTGGGTGGTTAAACCGTTGCAGTTCCCGCATTGTGACCGTTGGAATTTTCCGGCACATCGGGTCAGCGGTAGTGTCGTTAGGATGGGGGGGGTAATTGTGTCCCCAGGACACTGTTACAATTCAGGTTAGAAGAGTGCCTTTAGTGAGATCAGTGACAGATCAATCAGAAGGCAGTTTCCCTTTGGCTTAAGAAATGTCAGATGGAATGTGTGAGAGTGTGTTTGATGAAAGAGAAAAAATAAGACCAACAGAAAGATAGTTAGAAACAAAATTTTCAGTCAGGAGGATGAGGCAGAAGTTAGTCGCCCTCCCCCATATGCACCACATCCCGTGCCACCAAGACAAAACCCCTATCCACCCTTGCCAGTGGGTGTGGTGCCAAGAACCATTCTACCTCGAAGATGCCAACTGCAAGTCAAACGGGAAGTTAAGAGTGAGGGGGAAGAAGAAACAAAAGAAGAATCTAAACCCATTAGTTCTCGAACTCGAAGCCAGACGAGTTTGAAGAAGGCAGAAACTCTGCCTCCCTTAAGGGAACTTTTGAGTCATGGAACTGATGCCCAGGGACAGACCATCAATCGTCCCTTGTTCCAATATCAGCCTTTCACAACTACAGATCTACTTAATTGGAAACAACAATATGGCCCGTTTAGCAAGAAGCCCAATGAACTAGTGGATCTATTCAGTACAGTAATGCAAACTCATAGACCCACATGGGGAGACATCCAGCAATTATTAAACACCTTACTCTCCCTGGAGGACCGAGAAAAATTCAAAATAGCTAAGAATAAAGAAGAAATTGTTTATTGTTCTTCCCACCTGGGCTTTAGCAGGTAACTTAAAAGAAAAGGGGAAAAAAATGTAAAACCTGTCTAAATGGGAAGACTCATATAATTTGACTTGATCAATTTGGTGTGATTTGTTACAAAATTCCTGGATATGCATCTATAATAATAGCATGTAGAATTGATTGTGATATGTCTGGTCAGCCTGCAAATTAAGTGAACATCTTAGCTGGAAGCTGGGAGAAACGGAAAGTAGTTAGGGCCCACAATCATATTTATGATTTAAACTGCTCTCTGAGTTTTCCCACTGCTTTAAGAATAAGTTATAGGTTGCCCAAGGAAATAAAATTAAAACAGAACAAAAAGACAAAACAAAAAACAACCTCCACAGGTCTGGAAATGTTTGATGGTATGTGTGTATGTATGTAATCATTTCCAAACCTGCAGGGAGAATGAAATCTTCTAATAACAGTACACAAAAAGTTATTTAGAAAATGGAGCATTGGCTTGTGAAAAGAGCTCCTTGAAATAATTATGATTGGCTTGCATGAAGGAAGCAGTGAATGAAATTTTTGTATGTGAAATTGGTTTTTAGAAAAAGTCTGATTGCAGTACAAATGTGAATGTGCGTGTGTGAGATGTCCCGACTGAGACCTGTGAATGCCTGTGTGTTGAGGATGTGGAAGGAGGCTAGAGAGAGAAATGCAGAGGGTTGTTTTGTTGAAAGAATGCTGAAAGGTGAAGGAGGTGAGAATTCTGTGTAGTTTAAACATTTTTTTCTCCCTGTATTTCCCCTTTCCCCATCATTCTTTTACACAAGGAAACCCCCCTTCCCTCCCCTGGAGGAGAGAAGCAGGAAAGAGGGCGGGGCTGCGGGGCTTGTGTTCCTTTTCACCATTTTTTCCCCTCTCTGCTGAACCAGAGAAAGGAGGGGGAAGTGGGTCACCTGCTCATGCAGCCTTGCCTCTTGCTGTTTCGGCCTCTTTCATCTGCATATAAAAGCTATGCAGATATATTTTCTTTTCTGCTCTGAATACAATTTTGATTTTATTTTTTTCTGGAAATTTTTGAGGTTTAAAATATTTGATTAAACCTATATAAAAGAAATGATTTTGAAGGATTTTCTGAATCTGGCTTGCATTTTACTAAAGACAGAGAATTGACACTAAAGGTTGATCCAAATATATTTCAGAGCATTGATCCAAAATACTTCATTTAGATTGTTTTTTTCTATTTTTGAAGCTGTTTTTCGTACACTTCTCTGTCTTTATGTCTGCATGCATTTTGCATACTTAGCAGACAAGGTACTCTATCCTATGGCACATTTGTTTGTTTCTTTATTTGTTTGTTTGCTTGTTTGCTTGTTTGTTTGTCAGCAGAACAAATAAGCAGAAACTCAGGCAGAGTTTCAGCCCCCACCTTTGTCGATGGGCCATTAAGAAGCTGAAACCACCTTATTTTCCACAACAAAGGAAGGACAAAATTGCAGGGTCTACAACATCCAAACAGATATGGGACACAGGAAAGAAAAACAAACACCCAAGAAGGAAAAGAAATCAAACTAAAGTAATTAGAATTTTTAACACATGAGAAAAAAAAGGAGACAACACAGAAATAGCAAGCTGAATAATTATAGGGAACGAACATGTCAGAGCGGCAATCAGCCCCGTTACCTTGCTTGGGGTAATTGCCCTCAATTAATGTCGGATCCTGGCGTTCTCCTTGTGTATATTTTTGAAATATAAACCCGAAGATGCATTTTCTAATTAAACTCATTCTGCTCTCAAGCAGCTGACCTCCAATCATTTCGAAGCACTCTCCCAGCCGGGAGTTTTGAATTCAAGAAGGGAAAGCTCTGCCTTCCAACAATCCTTAAAGGGAAAGGCTTCTTTTTCTTCCAACCATAATAAGAGAGGGTCAGTGGCATTTTTGTCTATGCTGATCTTACCAAACCCCTATATGCAAAATTAATTGAATCTTAACCTTGGAGTTTGAAATGGGAGGAACACGAAAGAGGAAGCCTTGAAAATATGATACAATTTTAATGCAGCAGACAGAGTTGATTTTAACTACTAATCACAATTTGAATCCAGCACAGTTCTTAGCCAACACCAGATCAATGGATCAGTATGGATTAGAACATTATTGTACTGAAGTAATTGATTTACAAACAAAAATAAGACCTGATTTGGAGGAACAACCCCTGGAGAAAGGAGAAGCAATTTTTATGCTATTATAAATGGACACACTAAAGAGATCCTGGAAGCAGGAGTTTTGCCTTGCAATTGGTCTGCTCAAACCTGTGAATTGTATGCACTAACTCAAGCTCTATGTATCTTAGAAAAAAAATAAAAAAAAATTGAAAGGGCTAATAGATCATTGAAAACAATTATTACCAAACTGTGCTTAGAAACCCACTTGCCATGGCTTCAAGTTTTTTCCTATGGCCTTGTACATTTTTAGAACAGCCCCACGAACTGAATACCAGCTCAACTTCTGTATGGTAGGCCCCTTGCCTTGTTTAAACACCACTTTCAAGGCTGGCCAGATCTAGTTCAAACAGGGGGGAGTGGAAGCAAGATGCAAGAATGTAGACCTCCCCCTATTACAACTGCAGGTCACGACTACAAACCAGTTAAGACCTTAGAAGGAAAATCCTGTGTCCACTGGACAAGGTTGAAACCCGCAGATCAGGGTGACCCTGTCACCTACCAAGGGACAAAAACTGACAAGCCATGGGTGCTAAAGTTCAAGAAGAATACACCCTGCTGAGTCCTACCGGCAACGGACTCTCAACACACGGTGGTGATCCAGTGGCCTTGCTGAACCACCCTGGAAGCTGGTTCCCAGCACACGGCCGAAGCTCGGAACGAAGGCAGACAACATTCCATGACTGTAATTTGTAATGTAAAACCCATTACCAGTGATAGAATCCAGTGAGCAATTATTAAAAACACTCATGTTTGAGGAAGATTGGGTGTGGGGACTCTGGGCAGCTACTATCCTAGCCCTACTATTGGTATTGTATTATATATAAGGACCATTTCTGTGGGAAGCCTAGGACTGAGGTTGATACTGCTCTTTCCCAAGTTACACATATCCCTAACCCTCTTCCTGACATGGTGAGTTTGTAAAATAAGGGTGTTGTGATATTAAGGCCCTGTGTATGTGTGTGTGTGTGTGTTGAAAGGAAGTGTTTATGTTTTTTTAGGGCTTTGGATGTTTTTAGCAAAGGATCTATTAAGTAATAATATCTTGAACAATAGTTCCCACTGTTGTGAGAATGCTTGAGAAATCCCCCTTGTCCATAAGGAAGGATCCAGAGATGTTGAGAACCCCAAGGAACCAAGCAGCATCAGGTCACTAAGTAGAGACACTTTGGGTCAAGTTCACTCCCGCCAACAACGTGGCATCAGAAGGTGGAGTGGGTACCTTAGTCCTAAACCAACTCCTAGACCTGTGGTCAAGAGTTTGACAATCTCGGTAAAGGGGGGAATAGAACAAAGAGAGAACGGACCCCTGCAACAATTAAAGAAAGGGAACTACATGTCAAGGATACTGGAATTAGGTCAAAGTCTCGTTAATCAGTCTGATTCTGCCTTGGTTCAAAACTGCTGGTTGTGTTTGTCTGCTAGTCCTTCATTTTATCATGCTGTTCCAGTTGAGCAAGATCTCTGGGAAAGGACAAAAGCTACCCTAGTCCTTAAAAGGGATATTAAAAACAAAGCAGCAACATCAAAGGCAAGGAGATTTTTGTAACCCATTCAAAAGACTGGGAATAAGCCGCCTTCCAATAGTTGGCCCTATAGCCACCGGTGTAGAAATCATAAGGAACACCCTCTCTGTGGGTAAAGAGACATCAGACATCTGGTAGGCCCGTAGGGTCCCTGACGGAAGAACAATGTCCGTCAGAAATATACTTTGGCCCTAGAATGAACCTTATGGATGTAAAATTAACCAGAGGTATTTCTCCTTCTGCCCACCACTCATTTCACCATAAGGTCACTTTCTCACTACCACCAACTGCCATCATCACAAGATGGGGAGGAGGGAAGGAGTCCTGGAATGTATCCAAGGAAAGGTGCCCCAGTCTATTCCAACCCCCTCGCTTCCCTATCTGGCTCTCCATTAGGTCCAGCACAGGTTTATGTATCTTCTTTCCCCCTGGGAATACTACCTCCCGGTATCTTTTTGAAGGCCCAATCTTCAGAGATAACCAAAAGGACCCTTCACTAGAAGTCCCATTACAGCCACTGGCTGGAATGTTTGTGGCAGGGACTTTGGGGGGTCTGGACTAATGAAAAGAACCATCGGACCCATGCTTTCTCCATGAACATAGGCGTGTGTGTAGGGGAAAAAGGAGTTTTCTTCTTCTGCGGGAAGGATGTGTATTTATGTTTGCCAACAAATTGGACAGGAACATGCACACTAGTACACCTTTTTCCTAAAATAGGTGTTGTCAGTGGAGAACATACCATCCCTGTTCCTCTCATGGGACATGTTCAGAAACGGGCACCAATCCTAGTCCCACTATTAGTAATCATGGGGATAGGAACTGCAGTTGGAACAGGTATAGGTGGAGTGACACACTCAGTAATACAGTTTCAGCAATTAACAGAGGAGCTTCAAGAAAGCCTGAACCAAATTGCTGGAACCCTGGTAGAAGTCCAAGACCAGATAGATTCATGGGCAGCAGTGGTCCTACAAAATCGACGTGCCTTAGACCTCCTAACCGCAGAGAGAGGAGGTGTGTGTGTGTATTTTTGGGAGAAGACTGTTGTTTCTATATGAATAAATCAGGTGTGGTCAGAGAGGTTGCCAAGGAATTGCAGGATAGCGCATCCAAGATAGGTCAGAGGTTACAAACAACTGACATGTGGTTTTCTTGGGTGCCTGGATCCGGGTGGATTAAACAAATATTATTCTTGTTGATATGTGCAGTGGCAGGCCTAGCTTTTATTCCTTGTGCAATCCCGGTTCTGAAACAGCTATCTATCAGAGCAGTGAAAAGGAAAATTCGTTGTGACAGAACATTTTCTGGAAGATAAAAACTCTGAAAAAGACACATATGTAGAAATGGAGTCTGGGAAAGAATGGAGAGAGTACCTCCAAGGATTAGGGAATGAAGATCAAGAAATACCTATCCCTTGCCTAGATTAGTCATATTTTGCTAGATATTATATGTTTGCCTTATTTATTAAAAGGAATAGAATGTTATCTACTAAAAGAATTGAGCATGCAAGGAGTAATGGAAGTTTCTGCATTGAAAAACTTCCACAGCGGGGAATAATGTAGATGATGTGGGGTCAGCTATATGAACACTGAAGGGCCCTCTTTATTCACATTATTGTAAGAAAGAAAATGTGCTTGTTTGAGAGAAACGTGCTTGTTGGAGATTATATTAAAGTCAGCCAAACCCCATTATTGGTAAGAGTGGTGTTCTGGTTGATGACTGATTCTTTTTTTTTTTTTTATTGAAAAAAGTTTTAAAAATTTTACATACATTTTCTCCCCCCCTCCCCAACCACCTCCCCCGACTTCCCAGAGCAAGTACAAAATAAAATACAGCTTAAATTCTCTAAATTAAACTCCATTTCACACTTATTATAATCATGATCATTAAACAAATAGATAAAAGGAAAGCAAGTCTTTTTTTCTCCTTATTCCATCTAATTCAACAAAATTATCTCCATTTATAATTACAGCAATTAAAACAATTAAGTATTATCTAATCAAACCTATCATTACTCAATTTGGCTAATTGTTACTTAACAAATTATTAGGTCTATACAATTTAACAAAATATTTTATAACTTCTTTCATTTAAAACAAAACAACAACAACAACAACAACAACAAAAAGAAAGAAAAAAAAAGGAAACCCTCACTCAAAAAACCTCCGATTTTAAAAAAAAATTACTATATAAACTCTTCCGTCCTTCACTTTTAAACCATCAAGGTCCAATTATAATCAAAACACTTAATAAGAAATAATATTAACAATAATTTTTTAATTAATAATCAAACCTCTTATATCCATACATATTAACAAATCAACTAAGAACATCATTTAAGAACTTTATCAATCCTTTAAATTCTTCATACTAGATTGAACCAATTGCTAATCTTCTTGTCTTCACATCTTCCAACAGCATATAAGATATC
>WNWU01010624.1:0-22854 GCA_012654045.1 Ptyas mucosa | reverse complement strand
GAAAATAAAAAGGAGACAAAGAGAGATAAGAAAAAACAAAACAATACAAAAATAGAGAATTACAATCCAAACCCAATGTTCATGATTTTAATCTTCAGGTTTTTCTAACCTTAATCCAAGTTTCCTCTGGTGGGGAATTAACTACACCAAAAAGCCAACAAGCCAGAAAAAAAAGAGAAAAAAAAGAGGAATGTCTGCGTACAAAAAAGAAGCACAGACAAAAAGAAAAAAAAAAGAAAAAAAGAAAAACACAATCCAACCAATTGTTAAACACAAAAAAAGCAATTGAAGAAGAAAGAAAAAGGAACTAAAAATTAAGAGGTAGAATCTCCTTTATAGGGAAACACCTGCTGTCAGTTTGCAGAAAAAAAAGGGGTCCAGGAGGACTCCACTGCTCCCCGCAGTGAGTAAGGGCACCTCCATCCACCGGCTTTACAGCTGCAGTTTTCAGACTCTCTAGAGTCTGGGAAAACCTCTGCTTGCTTCCAGAGGTAAGGACCCCTCCCTTTTTACAGGGCTTTGCTTATTAACAGTTGGTGGGAGGTACTGGTCTACTAGTGTGAAAACTTCCTTTTGACACTTTCGTTACCTGCTTGACTTTTCTCCCTTCTCACAGAAGGTCCCACACTTTGGTTCTGCCCCCTTGCTTTCCCAGATCCTGCCAGTCATGGCTTTGGCAAGCTAGCAGCAGGCCGGGGGGCAGCTACAAAAAACACGAAGGGAGTGGGATCCAGCTGTTGCCGGGGAGGATGCCCCCCCACAGGCACACACTCAACAATTCTCACTTTTTGATTTCTAAAAACAGTAATTTGGGCGGTAATTACCCTCTGTCAGGTTCCGAAATAACAGACTGCAAACGATGATGATGATTGGAAGGTTCTTTATCTTTATCTCAGTACAGACTGACATCCATTAACAAGAAAAAGGAAATATTGTTGGAGCTATCGCTCCGTGCTCCTCACCACCTTATGTAAGCCATGTGAACAATTATCTTAATTACCAGCTCCACCCCTCCCACGCACTCCTAATCCACCCACTAGATACCCGCCCACATCCTGGCTACACTTCAGCTGTGCATCGGGGTTTTTGGCAGCAAACATCCTGGCTACACCTCAGTTGTGCATTGAGGTTTTGGCAGCAAGCCACAATCACCCCTGGGCCCTCCCCTCTCGAGCTCAGGCTGTCTTCTTTTGTTTCCTTCAGCCCAGCCTTCAATAGCAAAGCAAAGCAAAGCAAAAACAGCAAAGCAAAAAGCAAAGCAGTTTGTGTTTGAGAGGCGCGAGAGGGCTGGCGGCCACCTGATTACTTTATCAGGTGGCACCCAGCAGACCGCCTCTCAGCTGTTCTGCAGAGCGGTGGTTTGGCTGCGATGGCGCAGCATCTGGAGTGCTCTGGGCCAGAGCGGACCTGGGCGGCATCAAGAGGTAGTAGCTGGGCTGGGGAAATGAAACAGGTGTCCGGCGAGTGGCTGTCCCACCCACCAGAATGGCGGCCCGAAAGCAGCAGCTGCACCGGGGCTGACATGCAGCCCTCCTACCAACCAGACTGCACCTGGAAAACAAAGATCATGATGAGCGATAATCTTGATTAGGGGCCCCAGGTTTCTCTGGGTTCTTTCTGTGGAATCTAGCGAGCAGTCTAGGGGCCCTCACGTCATCCACCGGGACCTAGGAAGCTTCCGCCAGTAAATACCCTTTCCACATAATTAAATACTGAAGTTCTTTCCTGTGCCAGCGTGCATCTAGTATGTCCTCCACCTCATAATGTTGCTCCTCTACCACCGTGGTAGGAGGTGGAGGGGCAGGACCCCTCACGGTGACTACATGGACTGGATTAATGATCCATACAATGGGGAAAGGGCCTATGTATTTAGGACCTAGTTTCTTACACTCTAGGAACAGCTGATTGGGGGTATTCCAGGAGGCCGATCCACCTGCCAATCAGCTTTTTTCTTATTTTCCTCCCCAAAAACTAAGGTATACCCTGATGCATCTTATACTCCAAAAAAATACAGTATGTATTCCCCTTGTTATACTTATCCAGTAAAATGCCCAACAAAAATATTTCTGGTTTTAAATCTATATGTTGCTTTATCATTTTTTCCAACCATTTGTGTATTTTTGTCCAATATTTTTTTTACTTTTGAGCATTTCCACCACATATGATAATACGAACCAGGTATCTGATGACATTTCCAACATTTAGCAGACATGTCCTTAAAAATCTTTGCCAACCTTGTGGGTGAAAAATGCCATCTATAAAACATTTTATAAAGATTTTCTTTATATGCAGTTGACATCATTAATTTATAATTCCTATCCCACAATTTCTGCTATTTTCCAAACTCTATTGTATAACCAAAATTTTTAGCCCATACTATCATTGTCTCCTTTACTTGCTCACCTTCTATTTTGATACTTAGTAGATAGCTATATATTTTCTTTATTAATTTTTCACCCGTCCCTGTTAATATCTGATCTAATTCTGTTAATTCTTTATAAAAACTGGCACCACCAGTTTCACTTTAATTGAAAAGGGGGGATGGGTGCACTCACCATCGGGTCTTCATCTTCGCTAGCCTCACCAGGAGGGGTTTCTTTAGCAGGAGGATCCTTGTTCTTTTCAGTGGGGAGGGGAACCTCTATGGCTTGTCTGGCGAATCGGCTGGTGTCTGGGGCATTTTTTGGAGCCCTCCTGCCTCGTGCAGCTGTGGCAGGACGTTGTTGTGGAACTGGGGCAGGGGCCAGGCACTCAGAAGCTCAATGTCCCGGTTGTCCACACCGATAGCATTTAATCCCCCCTGCTGGTTGAGGCTGGTGATTTCAGTAGCCTTTGAAATGGGACGTCTAGATAACAGTCTCCGAGGCGGCTTCTCTGCTGGGGTTTTGCTGTGGGGGTGGATTTCTCTGTCTAGAGCTATGGACATGGTATACCAGTTGTGCAGACGCTCAGGCACCCCCCAGATCCCATAGGCTTTTCTGACTTCTTGGTCAATAGCTTCTTTAAAATAGTGTAGGAGTATGCGGTCAGGCGAATGCCCCAGGTTCCCTGCAACTCATCTAAAGTCCCATACAAAGTCTTTTATGGGTCAATTACCTTGCTTCATCACCTTTAGCATGGCTTCACTTTCATTTATTCGGTCTGGGTCTTCAAATCGGGCATGGAGCAGCGCAATAAACCCGTCGGCATCATTTAGTTCCACAGCGCCCTCATTGTGCAGCTGAGCTATCCATTCAGAAGCTTGCCCCTCATTCATCCCATCGGAAATCGCCAATACCATGTCCCGGTCTGACTCGTATTGGTCTCCATACTGATCCACATGAGCCCAGACCCTGCAGAGGAAGTAAGCCAGTTTGGCAGGCGTACCATCAAAGGTTGCTCTGAAGCGGGGTGGTGTTGGCCTCGCGGGTGGAGGGGCCCCGGCAGCAGCTGGCTGAGCTGGAACTTGTTGTGGAGGTGCTCCTGGTTGCTGTACTCCAGCCGGCTGCTGGGTGAGGGGGCCTGGCTGCTGAGCTGCTTGCTGGGCTGGAGAGAGGGGGGTACTCCAGCCCTCTGCTGGATTAGTCCCCCCTGTGGTCCTGGGATCGTTGGGCCATATTGGGGCCATGGGGATCCCTGGAAGCTTGGAACAGACGGCGCTGGATACCACTGGCACTGGACCCACCCCTGAATCCCCAGCCTGGCGGTATACTCTCATCAGGAGGTAGCACAAAGGCAGGCTGGTGAGGGGCCCCAAAAAGGGGTTTTTGCATTCCATATGCTGGCTGCATTTGGTGTCTCACAGCTGCAGGATGGCCATGCTGCGCTGATCTGCTCGTTTCGCCCCTGGCTGGGTAGAGGGGTGTCTGCGCCCTACTAATTCCCCCTCCAGGTCCCGGATCAGGGAAGGTGAATGTAGGTAGTGCTAATTTCCCTCTCACCTCAAGAGGTTGGGAGGTGGGTGCGTAACTTCCCACTTCCATCCATTCAAAACACTCCGGGAGCCCAGTTAAGGATTGGCTTCGCATTGGGCGCAACAGGTCCCAGTTCTGGGAGTCTCCAGATCCCACAGCTGTCCCCATCCTCCAGTCTGGCTCATGGGGCAACTTCATTTCCCCTCCTGGAGCTGGGTGAGACTGGCAACTCTTCCAGGAATCTGACGCCTTGGGCCGAGTCCCCAGCCTTCAGGCTTCCTCTGCAGCCTCAATGGCTCGCATCATTTCTTCAGAAGGAGAAAGCAAGGAGTTGGTAAATCCTTGAGCATCCGTCCCCATGGCCCCCTCTACGATTTCTCCTTTCTCCTCCATCTTCACTGAGTCTTCACACCACCTGAGGTTTAGGTAGATGCTGGGGCTCAGCACCCCCAACAGCCCCCTTAAGGGGTGCCGTTAGGCTTTAAGAGAGATTCGGGTTAATGTCAGTGTTCCAGAAAACCCCAACTCTGAGTAAAGACACGGAAGCAAGCATTTTCCAAAGTTCTCTTTACTAGAATAGGTAAACTGGCACATCTGGGAAAACCCGAATCTGAAAGGTCCAGGTTTTCCCTCAGTAAATCAAAACCCCCAAAACCATCCCCTCACTCCTCAGTCGATCACATGCTCCAATCAACGTCTGTCCCATCTCGACTCAGCACTCCGACCACTCCTTCTCCAGATGCCAGATCGCCCTGACCTTGACCGATAGGAAGAATGCTATTATGTCTACCAACAACCCCTCTACTAAATCTCCCCTCCTACTTTCCCACACATGAGAAGGTGGAAGCATGGAAACCTCCGGCCTAATATGGCTTCCAAAGCTGACACCAGTTGCCCCACCTCAGCTCTGCTGGGCTGCGACCTGTTGTTGTACAGGGAGACGTGTGTTGACACAGGAGGAAGTTTGCCAGGCAGTGATTCTAGTCCCCAGTCGTCATCCACTTGAGCGCCTTCTTTGTGGTCCTGACCATTCGTTCGACTTGACCGTTGGTCGTGGGGTGGAATGGAGCTGATGTTATGTGCCGAATCATGTTGGCGTTGAGGAATGACTGAAACTCTTCTGCCGTGAATTGTGCCCAATTTTTGGACACAATCACATCTGGCAGACCATGTGTGGCGAACACTCTGCTCTTTCATGTTGTCCCCCGCAGCTTGCGCAGCTCTGTGGGGGAGTTACTTGCTCTGTGGAGCATGGCCGTCTGGATGTCTCTCTCCACAAGCGGTCGATTTCGTCATTCTCACTGACCTCCTCCGAGTCTTCTGCGGTCTCTTGGTGGATTGCTGTGGGGCTGGTGTGTGTTTTTGGTGGCCGGAGAGTCTTCATGGCCCCTCCGGCAGCCTCATCTGCCATGACTTCCTTCAACACATCTTGGAAAGTCAGTTTCTCCATGGTGAATGAGTGCTGCTGTAATTCACTATTACGCAGGCCGCAAACGAGCCTGTCTCTGAGATGGTCTTCCAGATCAGGGAACTCACATTGGTGCGAAGCTTGGCGAAGGGCTGCCACAAACTCTGCTGCAGATTCCCCGGATCTCTGTTCTTGTTGCTCGAATGCATGGCGCTGGGCGATGACCGAGAGTTTAGGCTCAAAATGTTCCTTTAATTTTTTCTTGAGGTCTGTGTAGGCTACTGTCTCTATGCTTGCTGGTGCTACCAAGTTTTCAGCATTATCAAACGTGGCTTGTCCACAGACACATAACAGGGTTGCCGCCTTCAGACCATTGTCCGTGATCTGGTTAGCCTGGAGATAGTTGTCTACTCGGGAGACATATGAGCTCCACTGTTCTGGGTGAGTAACGTCGAACTCGTTGAGTCTTCCCAGTTTAGCCATTTTGAGAAGGCCCCTGTGGTGCTGGTTAATGCCTGTCTTACTGCAGGTGGAGCTGGGCTGCACTTACGAGTCCTGGGGATGGGTCCCTCAGGTTCATCTGTGCCTCCAGTGTGTCTTACTGGCAGGCAGGGCGGGGAGCGCAGTCCCACCAGGGCTTTTTTTTTTATATCGAATTTATATACCGCCCTTCTCCCGAAGGACTCAGGGCGGTGTACAGCCGAAATAAAAACATAAACTACAAACATTAAAATACAATTAAAAGGATATATATATGTTTGGCCCCATAATTAAAAGAATGAGAAACCAATTAAAAACATCTAAAAAATTGTTAAGCCAGCCCGGCTTGCTGGAAAAAGAAAGTTTTAAGGGCACGGCGGAAGGCACCGAGGTCTTGGATTCTCCTTATCTCTGGGGGCAGCTGATTCCAGAGGGTAGGTGCCCCCACAGAGAAGGCCCTCCCCCTGGGGGTCACCAGCCTACATTGTTTGGCTGATGGCACCCCGAGGAGGCCCTCTCTGTGGGAGTGCACAGGTCGATGAGAGGCCGTTGATAGCAGCAGGCGGTCTCGAAGATATCTAGGTCCTATGCCATGGAGCTCTTTAAAGGTGATGACCAACACCTTGAAGCACACCCGGAAGACCACTGGGAGCCAGTGCAGCTCACGCAGGAGAGGTGTTGTGTGGGAGCGCCATGCAGCTCCCGTAACTACCCACGCGGCCGCATTCTGGACCAGTTGGAGCCTCTGGGTGCTCTTCAAGGGGAGCCCCATGTAGAGAGTGTTACAGTAGTCCAGGCGAGAAGTGACGAGGGCGTGAGTGACTGTGCACAGGGAATCCCGATCAAGGAAGGGCCGCAACTGGCAGATCGGGCGAACCTGACAAAAAGTCCCCCTGGCTACAGCCGTCAGATGTTCCTCCAAGGACAGCTGCGTATCCAGGAGGACTCCCAGGTTGCGAGTCCTCTCCACGGGGGCCAAAGACTCGCCCCCAATAGTCAGTGATGGAGTCAATTGACTATATTGGGATGCCGGGAACCACAGCCACTCAGTCTTGGAAGGGTTGAGCTTGAGCCTGTTCCTCCCCATCCAGATCCGCACAGCCTCCAGGCACTGGGACATCACTTCAAGGGCATTTTTACCTGGTCTGACACCCAGTGATTTCAGCATGCCTCCAATGTGGCTTACTGGCAGGCGGGGGTGAGGACTAGTCCTGCCGGGGTTTCGTTACCCAGGCTATCACCCAGTGACTTCAGTCTCTTGGTTAGCAGCAGCTCTCTCCCCTGCAGCATCCCATCCTCATCACCACTATTGTGTAGTGGGCTTCAGTAGGCAAGAACCAGACCAGCATAGCTGCAACAGTATTTATTGACTCAAAAAGGGAACTGAAGAACTGCAGGCAAATGCCTGTTATTTATACTCTAGGCCCACAGGGCCTTAACCAATCATAGAACTAGAAAAAGCCAGCCCAAATATAAATGTTTTAAATTTCCCTCCAAAACAGTTGGGGTCATCTAAAGGTTAGTTTCACTTTGGCACAGTTACAGTTAGGGTCATCTAAAGGTTGGTTTCATTTTAACACAACTATATACATTCAATACATAACAGTCACCCTGGCTCTAGAAGGATCAGCTGCACACTGGATGGTGAGCCTCCATAATACAGATGCACCGGAGCACCGCAACTTCAACTGTTTCATGACAGCCCTGAGACAGAGATTTGAGGACCCCCTAGCTGACTGCAAAGCTAGAGACCTCATAAGGCACATCAGACAGGAACGCCGTCCAGTCACTGAGTACATCGAAGAGTTTCATAATCTGACTTGCCACGTAGATTGGCCAGAAGAAATTTAATTTAATTTATCAAATTTCTATGCCACCCAACTCCCAAGGGACTCCCAAGGGAAATACTCGTGAGTTGGTTCAAAGATGGCTTAAACAATGATCTGTACAACACCTGTGTTGCCCGTGGAGCCCCAATCTGCCTGCACAGCTGGTGTGTCTTGGCTGAGGAAGCAGAAATCAACCAAGCTTGAAACCAGTACCACACAAACCACTCCTGGAAGAGATCCCCGCTGGAAGGGAGAAGGGAGGAAACCAAACTTCACTCTGCCCCACCGTGCTCAGCCACCTGCTTCCATTGCGGGAAGGAAGGACACCGCACAAACATGTGCCATGTTTGAATGTCCACCCAAAAGGGAGAGAAGCAGGTCGGAGGGAAATCCTCAAAGAGGATTTCTGTTCCAAAGAGATCACCCTGAAGACCTATGCAGTCATTGAGTTCCTGCTGGAATCAATTACGGAATCAATTACAAAGTTACCTTTCCACCAAGTTTCTAAAATCTTTGCAGCAGCCTATAAAGTTGGGTTCTAAATATATTGGCCCTTTCCCCATAGTTCGTATTATTAACCCTGTCATGGTGGAATTACAACTCCCTAAGTCATTACGGCAAGTCCACCCCATTTTCCATTGTAGCTTATTGAAGCCTGAAGTCACCTCTTATCGTCATCCAGCTACTACCCCTGTTCCACCCCTTATTATGGTAGAGGGTGAACAACATTTTGAGGTTCAAGAATTTTTTTTTAATATATTGAACTTTTTATTTTATATTACATACAGTTGTGATCAAAATTATTCAACCCCCACTGAAATTGAGTGTTTTGGCCAGTTTGACATTGATTTTGATCATTCAGTCATCTTGCTTACATTTACATCAAAGAGGCACTTGTAGGTCAGACAAATATAACATAACATTTATAATGAAATAACCACAAATGTCATTTCTGTGCTCACATCATTATCAGTTTTATTCAACCCCCAAGTGACATTTAATCTTAGTACTTAGTACAACATCTTTTTACAGTTATAACAGCTTTTAAACGTGAAGCATAGCTTGACACAAGTGTCTTGCAGCGATCTACGGGTATCTTTGCCCATTCTTCATGGGCAAAAGCCTCCAGTTCAGTCACATTCTTAGGCTTGCGCACTGCAACTGCTTTCTTTAAGTCCCACCAGAGGTTCTCAATCGGATTTAAGTCTGGTGACTGCGATGGCCACTCCAAAATGTTCCAGCCTTTCCTCTGCAACCATGCTCTAGTGGACTTGGAGGTATGCT
Organism: Ptyas mucosa; assembly: GCA_012654045.1. NCBI lineage: Eukaryota > Metazoa > Chordata > Lepidosauria > Squamata > Colubridae > Ptyas > Ptyas mucosa. Next base: position 13,960 of record WNWU01010624.1, on the reverse strand, counting down.
TGGGATCATTGTCCTGTTGAAAGGTCCAACGTCTCCCAAGCTTCAGGTTTGTGACGGACTGCATCACATTTTCATCCAATATCTCCTGGTACTGAAGAGAATTCATGGTACCTTGCACACGCTGAAGCTTCCCTGTACCTGCAGAAGCAAAACAGCCCCAAAGCATGATTGACCCTCCGCCATGCTTCACAGTAGGCAAGGTGTTCTTTTCTTCATAGGCCTTGTTCTTCCTCCTCCAAACATAGCGTTGATCCATGGGCCCAAACAGTTCTAATTTTGTTTCATCAATCCACAGAACACTATCCCACAACTTTTGTGGTTTGTCCACATGACTTTTGGCATACTGCAGTCGACTCTTCTTATTCTTTGGAGACAGCAAGGGGGTGCGCCTGGGAGTTCTGGCATGGAGGCCTTCATTACGCAGTGTGCGCCTTATTATCTGAGCTGAAACTTCAGTACCCACATCTGACAAATCTTTTCTCAGTTCCTCAGCAGTCACACGGGGACTTTTCTCCACTCTACACTTCAGGTAGCGCACAGCAGTTGAAGTCAGCATCTTCTTTCTGCCACAACCAGGTAGCGTTTCAACAGTGCCCTTTGCTTTGAATTTGCGAATGATGCTTCCTATGGTGTCTCTTGGTATGTTTAACATCTTTGCAATCTTCTTATAGCCATTGCCCTTCCTGTGAAGAGAAATCACCTCTTCTCCTGTCTTCCTGGACCATTCTCTTGCCTTCACCATGTTTGTAACCACACCAGTAAATGTCTAGAAGGAGCTGAGTATCACAGTCATTTTAAAGCTGCCTAATTGGTGCTTATTATGCTTGATTGCTGCTCGGTGACATCCACAGGTGTTTTCAATACCTGATCGAAAACACCTGAATGAACCTCTGTTCTTCAGAGTGGTAGTCTTTAAGGGGTTGAATAATTGTGTCAATGAAGAAACCACAAAAGAAACATTTACTACTGTATTACAAAAACAATTGATGTCATTTTAGTTGCATTTGGTTCTGTAAAACGTCCTTGTAGGATTTCATTCTGAATACAATTACAAATGTACACTATAGTCCCTAAACCCCTTTACAGCATTGGGGGTTGAATAATTTTGATCACAACTGTATGTATCTGTGTCTACATCCTGCCTAGTCAATCTAAGTGTTTCTCCCATCCCTACCCTTTTCCACTGTCTAGCTTTAAAGTTATCAGCCCTAACCCATCTCCCTTCCCAAAGTATCTTCCTGCTCCTCTCGTTCTCTTTTCAGATCTCTTAAAATATTTTCCTCCTGGTTTGATTCATCAAACATTATTAATTTTATTGAGGAGAGGCGTGGCCAGCATCGCAGCAGCACAACACTTTTCTCAGATGCTCCTGAAAAAATGTTGATATCGAAGTCGTTTGGGGTCTTTATTGACCGAAAACTGTCTTGGAGGGACGGTGAGCAAGAAGGGCACAGACTGGCTAACACAGGGAAATTGCAATTCCCTGGTTAGTCAGAAGTAGCCCTTCAACCAGACGATCTAGAAAGCAGCCATTGAATGAGCCGCAACAAAGCCGGGGCGGTCACAGTGGGACCGGAGAGGAAACAGATGTGGATTCATCTGAGTGAGAAAGCCAACTTCTCTTTTTGCTTTCTGATTTGAAGTTTTCTTTGCATAAACCCCGGGAAACAACTTGAAGGAAAGTGAAGGGGGCAAAGAGAAGAGGGGAGAGCGGGGCATGTGTCAGCTCTCTACCCTCAGCTGTTTAGCGGTGAAGAAAGTGGATTGACCCAAGCGGAAGAAATGAATTGAATGAAGTAACAAAATTACTTTGGGGAGCAAGAAAATAAGAACAGGAAGCCTGATTGAATACTTGTAAATTTTGGATTTGTGGATTTATGCAAAATTAATGAGACTGAGTGGAAATTATTGAAAGAGCTAGTTATAAAACTTTTCCTATTTTTTTCCACTTTTCTTCTGAGTGAAAGTGGTTTGCAGCACCATCTAGAGACACAAATAAAAAGACTTTATTTTAAATAAATTGACTGAGAGGACTGGCCTTGAGATTGCAGGCTTGGACTGATAAGAAACAGTTGTGTCTGGCAAGAACTGCATATTGAGATAGATAGCTTTAATAGAAGTTGAAATAGTGTGCCTTGTGAAACTTTTGAAATAGAAACTAAAACAAGACAACTGAGACAATATAAACAGCCCTGTTTGGAAATCTTTTTTTTTCTTTTTCTTGTGACTGTGCTCTTTTGATTCTTTTTATTTTATTTTATTTTTCCTTTTATCCTCCTCTTTTTTTAGTTTAGGATTTGACCATTTACAGTGATTTCTCTTTTTTCTTTTCTTTTCTTTTTTTTCTTGAACTATTTTCATTGATTGGATTGAGTTTTGTATCTTTTTTCCTTTCCATGTTTTTTTTTCTCCTCTTTTTTTTTGGCTGGTTGGTTTTTTGAGTGTTTGCATTTTGATGATAAATAAAAAATTGGATTAAGGTAAGAAAAACCTGAAGAATCAGAAATTTTTGGTTTTTTGCTTCTTCATTTTTTTTTCTCTTCTTTTTATTTTTTGGCCTTTTGCTATGTGTTTTTGGGTGTGATGGAGCTTTTTGATTTCTATTTTTAACCAATCCATTCAACGGGGTAGATTAGGTATTTGGATTATAAATTTAAATTTTATTTGGATTATAAATTCAGTGGATTATAATAGACAAGACAAGATGAAGAAGACAACAACGCAGTTACCTTCCACAACACTAGCTTCAAGCCCTGCAGTGCAGAGGACACTGGATCCCATGGCCATGCAATTGGAACTAAAAATATGATACAAGTTTTTCATGAAGACTTTAAAGAAAGAATGGAGAAGGTAGAAGGAGAACTTAAAGAAGTTAAGGTGATGATGGGAAAGAGTGAAGAAAGAATACAGAAAGTGGAGGAAAAGGCAGATCTAACAGAAAAAAAAGTGGAGGAAATGGATGACAGACTCACAATGGCTGACAAAAACCAGGAAAAAAAATTATCTCGAAATGGACAGAGTAGAGTACTATTTAAGATTTCAAAACATAGAAGAAGAGAAGGGAGAGAACTTGGCAGAAGTGATGGTGGAGATACTGAGGGAAGTGGTGGAGGAACCCAAGTAAAAGATATTAAATGGGATTGACAAGATATACATAGTGCATACTCGATATGCAATGAGAAATAAATTGCCAAGAGAGGTGCACGAAAGATTTACCAGGAAAGCAATAAAAACAGAAATATTACAGGTAGCAAGAAATACTCCAATAAAATATAAAGACAAAGAGACTGTGGTGTTGAAACAGATACCCAGAAGAGTGTGAGATCTGAGGAGACAATATCAATTTCTGACAAAACTCTTAATCCAAAAAGGAGTAAATTTTAGATGGTTAATACCAGAAGGAATGTTGGTTTATTGGCAAGTGCAAAGACATAGACTGGACTCGATAGAGAAAGCATAATTATTTTATGACCAATATTTGGGGCCCCAAGAAGAACAAAGATTGAGAGAAGAAAAAGAAACTAAAGTCCAAGATGAAGCAGTGAAAGAAAAAGAAGATTAAAAAAAAAGATACGACAAAAGAACAAGAAGAAAAGGCAATAAGAGAGGGAGCAAGGTCAAAAGAGCCCAAGGATCAAAGAGACATAAGAACGACAAGATAAACAAAAACTAGTAACAAATAAAATATGGAAGAAGAAACCAAAGCAATATCAATAAATATTAATGGTTTGAATTCGGTGATAAAAAGGAAAAGAACTTTTAATAAATTGGGAAAACTAAAAATGGACATTGTATGCCTACAAGAAGTTCATATTAGAAAGCAATACAAAAAATTATTGGAGTATCCAAAATTGGGCGATTTGTTTACCGCATTGACACATCAAAGCAAAAGAGGTGTAGTATTATACATTAAAAAGAGACTAGAACCTAAACAAATATATGCTGATGAAGAAGGGAGGATTTTGGACTTCCGGTGGGACTGCGACATTGCTGGACACTTCTTTTTGAAGTGCCAGCCCAGGGCTTCGTAGAACTGCAAGAACAGCGACTATCGGCTGTCTTGCGGTTTGAAAACTTTCCCCCTGGTATGAGGGGGGAAAGTGAGTAGACGGGTGGGGTAGAGCTCCCTGAGAGTGCCAGATTTTACCCATAATCTGGCGCTCGAAGATGAGAGCTCCCCGTTAAGCCTGTCAGTACTCCAGACCCTGGATGCCTCTGCTTTGCAGAGCTAGATGTCGTTACCATCCCAGCAACCAACTTTAAACAGATATTCTTTGAATCAAGCTGGCGGAGCACAAGCAGTATGAATGAAACAGCAAGTATTTTTTTTTCTTTTAACTCCAAAGATTTACTTTCTTTAAAAGATTCTTCCTAAGCTGAAAGTGAAAGCAAGATGGCGTTTGAGTTTTAACGGGGCGTGAAGAAGTGAAAGCTAAAAGTAATTATTGACAAGCCCCTGTTTGAAACGTAAAACTCCTTTTTGAAAAGTGGATGAAACAAGAAAGGATTTAATAATAATAATTGAAGCAGCAATACAAATTACAAATTGTAAAGGGTCCTTTTTTTCCCTTCTTGAAACTCCTTTTTTTTCCTTCCTTTTTTTTCTGTCCTTCTGGAAGGGAAGGAAGAAGGGGGGCAAGATGGCTGGTCTTTTTGAAAGCAAAGAAAGCAAAGGAGGGTTAATTAACCCTCAATGGTCTGATTTTGAGGAAGCTTTGAGTTCAATTACCTCTGCTTTATTGAAAAGAATTGATACTATATTTCAAGCTTCTCAAGCTGGAAACAATGAAATACATGGAAATACTGAGTTGCAATCTAGCAGTGGGGGATTGAATGAAGAGTTGGGAGATGTAAAAAAACAACAACAGATCATAGCAGTTTTTACTGAGGAGAGAAAGATGAATGCTGTGCAGAATAAGGAGCAAGAAATTTTGCAAGCTGATGAAATTTTGGTTCCACGAATTTTTTTTTATAAAACTCAATCTGCATTTAAAGAGTTGTTTCCAGAAGAAGCTACATTTCTGCAAAAATTTTATAATATGCAATCCCAAAAACCGCAAAATTTTACTGGAGTTAAAAAAGGCAGAGGGATCAAAGTTAAGAAGAAAGTTTGTAAAAAGGAAAAGAAGAAAGACTGGAGAAATGGAAAATAACCCTGCTTGATGAGATGATGGTCCTTAAAAAGTATTGTTTAACTGTTTAAAGATTTTGAATTTTTTGGAAAAAAAAAACAGACAGCAGTTTAATGCCAGTTAACTAAGCGATGAGCGACGATGAGGAGGCAACCTACAGCTGTATTGGAATATTTGAGAAGAATAAACAGATCACAGCAATGCTGGTGTGTTGGGCTGTGAAATATGCCCTGACTTGAATGATTTGGATTATTTTATTAAGGACTGTAACAAATTTGGACTTAATTGCAATCGCAGAAGTTTTATTGAATATAGCAAATTGAAGTCTCCTGCTTGATGGTAATGAATATAAGGCAAAAGGACTATGGACCTAGGGCAATTGCAGTTGATCTGGTGGTTTTCCTAATACGTCTGATGAATTTATTAATCTAATTTTTGACTGGATTTGATGGATACCATTTCAAATATAATTACAAAGTCACTCGGGGGGCTTTTTTTTATATAAAGAAGCAATTTTTATTTAGGTGGGTAGACGCAAATGAAGATATCTTATATGCTGTTGGAAGATGTGAAGACAAGAAGATTAGCAATTGGTTCAATCTAGTATGAAGAATTTAAATGATTGATAAAGTTCTTAAATGATGTTCTTAGTTGATTTGTTAATATGTATTGATAAATTAATAAGAGGTTTGATTATTAATTAAAAAATTATTATTATTATTATTATTTCTTATTAAGTGTTTTAATTATAATTGGACCGTGATGGTTTAAAAGTGGAGGACGGAAGAGTTTATATAGTATTTTTTTAAAAAATCTGGGGTTTTTTGAATGAGGGTTTCCTTTTGTTGTTGTTGTTGTTGTTGTTTTGTTTTAAATGAAAGAAGTTATAAAATATTTTGTTAAATTGTATAGACCTAATAATTTGTTAAGTAACAATTAGCTAAATTGAGTAATGATAGGTTTGATTAGGTAATACTTAATTGTTTTATTAATTGCTGTAATTATAAATGGATATTAATTTTGTTGAATTAGATGGAATAAGGAGAAAGAAGACTTGCTTTCCTTTTATCTATTTGTTTAATGATCATGATTATAATGAGTGTGAAATGGAGTTTAATTTAGAGAATTTAAGCTGTATTTTATTTTGTACACGCTCTGGGAAGTTGGGGGGGGTGGTTGGGGAGGGGGGAGAAAATGTATGTAAAACTTTTAAAACTTTTTCAATAAAAAGAAGGGAGGATTTTAATGGTGGAAGTAACAATGAACTATAAACAAATATTGTTGCTGGCGATATGTGCACCAAATGATAAACAAGAAGAATTCTATGGAAAATTGCATAGGAAAATAATAGAATTTGAATTTGACAATATTTGGATAATGGGAGACTTTAACGCGATAAGGGAAATAGATTGGGACTATAAGACAACAAAAGTTAATAAGAAACCTAGAAAAACGCTCCCAAAGTCCTTTCTCACAATGGTAGATGAAATAAGCATTAAAGATGTTTGGAGAGAAAGACATTTGAAAGAAAAGCAGTATACTTTTTTTTCAAATAGGCACAGGTCATGGTCCAGAACAGATATGATGTGGATGTCAACTGATTTATTACCGAATGTACAAGATATAAGCATTGAAACAAGTATCTGAGCGACCATAATCCGATTATAACTATATGGAAGGGACAAAGAAAGAGATTAAGATGGACATTGAATCATACAATATTAAATGAAAAAGAGTTTCAACAATCTGTAGAGAATGAATTAGGTTTCTTTTTTAAGGAAAACAGAAAGGAAGACACCTCATTGCAAAATGTGTGGGATACAGTTAAAGCATATATTTGAGGGTTGGCAATGACCTATTTGGGAAAAAGAAATAAAAAGAAAAGACAAACACAGAAAAAATTGGAAGAAGAATACAAAGAACTGGAGATGGAATTACAAAAAAATACGCAAAGCAAGAGGATTAAAAACCAAATGGATTTGAAAAAACATGAAATGAACTTAATTGAAAAAGAAGACTTGGCTTATTAAATAAAGATGTCTAAACAAAACTTTTTTGAAAATGCTAATAAGCCAGGTAGATGGCTGGCATATAAAATGAAAAAGGAGAAGGAGAAAAAACTAATTAATCAACTAATAGATGAGCGAGGACAGATATGTTACCGAAATGAGGAAAAGAAAAAAGTGGTACAGAAATATTATAAGAGACTTTATGAACAAGAGACAGTATCAGAAGAGAAGATTATACAATATTTAGAAAAGTCTAATTTACCAAAAATACCAGAAGAATATAAAGAGGCTCTAGAGGGAAGAATAATGATGATGGAAGTGATAGAAAGCATCAAAAGACAGAAGAATGGCAAAACACCAGGTCCAGATGGATTACCAGCGGAATTGTATAAAACATTCTAGGATGTGCTTAGTAATATGATGCTGGAAGTGTTTAATGACCTTTTAGTAAATGCAAAAATACCTGACTCATGGATGGAGGCGTATATTACTCTTATACCAAAGGAGGATGCAGATTTACAACAAACTAAAAACTATAGACCGATCTCTTTGCTAAATGCGGATTATAAAATATTTGCATCAATAATGGCGAATAGACTGAAGAGGTTGTTAAATGATTTTGTACACGTAGTTCAAAATGGCTTTCTACCAAAAAGACAAATTAGAGATAACATGAGAATGATTCTGAATATTTTAGAATACTATGAACCACACCCAGAAAAACAAATGGCATTGATGTTTTTAGATGCGTGTGTGTTTCGCTGTGCCCTTAAGACCCTACTGTTTCGCCAGGCAGGGCTAACTATATAATTATTTTAAATTGGGAGTTTTAAATTGGGGGTTTTAATCTGGGCCGAAATTGTGTAATATTTTTAATAATTTAAAATTTTGATATTTGTATATTCTTTGTTTTAATAGGCTGTACACTGCCCCGAGTCCTTCAGGAGAAGGGCAGTATAGAAATAAAATTATTATTGTTGTTGTTGTTGTTGTTGTTATTATTATTATTATTATTATTATTATTATTGTGAATTGGAAATTTATGACAAAACAATTACAGATTATGGAATTTGGGGGGAGATTTATAAAGATGATTGAGACAATCTATAACAAGCAATTTGCAAAAATAATAATAAATGGAGATATGACAGAGAAAGTAAATATTATGAAAGGAACAAGGCAAGGATGTCCTCTATCACCATTGTTATTTGTGCTGACGTTAGAGGTGTTAAATAGAAATATAAGACAAAATGAGGGGATAAAAGGGACAAAAATTAAAAAAGAAGAGTATAAATTACAAGCATTTGCTGATGATTTAGTGTTTATTCTAGAGGAGCCGTTAGAAGTAGGACCCAAACTGATAGAACAAATAGAGGAATATGGAGAAGTGGCAGGATTGAAAATTAATAAATATAAAACAAAGATATTGGTGAAAAATATCACAGAGAAACAGAAAAGAGAATTAATGGAGAAATTAGACATTCAGATTACTAAAAAAGTAAGATATTTGGGAATACAATTAACAGCAAAATGTGCAACGATCAAAGAAGATAATTATTATAAATTGAAAAGCCAAATCGAAACAGATTTGGGAAAATGGGGAAAATTGCAACTTTCATTAATGGGAAGAATAGCAGTAATTAAGATGAATATATTACCTAGACTGCTGTTCTTATTTCAGACAATACCAATGAAATTGGAAAAGAAATACTTTGAAAATTTGAATAAAATGATATTGAAATTTATATGGCAGGGGAAAAAAGCAAGAATTAATATGAAAATGTTACAAGATGCAAGACTAAGAGGATTTGGATTACCAAATTATATTATTATATTATATATTATATTATTATATAATTATATTATGGGAATAATATTATCAAGCAGCAGCATTATCTTGGATAAAAGAATGGATTGTGTTGAGAAATACAAGACTATTAACTTTTGAGGGGCATCTACAACTGGGTTGGCACGCTTTTTTATGGTATGGGAAGAACAAGATGCATAGCTATTTTCAAAGGCACTATGTGAGAAATGCATTATTACTAGTATGGGAAAAAATTAGAGAGAAACATTATTTGAAAATACCAACATGGCTTTCAACAATGGAAGCATTTGTACATCCAAATCTTATTAATATGAGAAATATTATAAGATATAAAGACATGTTATCAGCAACAGGGGAATTGAAAATGAAACAAGAATTAGATTTCATTTCATTTCATTTTATTAAATTTGTATACCGCCCTTCTCCTGCAGGACTCAGGGCGATGAACAGCCAGAATAAAACAGAACATTACAAAATTTAAAAAACAATTTAAAATAATTTAATAATTTTCAGCCTAATTTAAAACCCAATTAAAACTAAGTTCCAATTAAAACCAAAACAGATGGGGTCAAGCCAGCCCAGCTAGATGGAATGGATGTGTTTTCAGGGCTCGGCGAAAAGTCCAGAGGTCAGATATTGTGCGAATCTCTGGGGGTAGGTCATTCCAAGGGATTGAAATGGAGTGGTATACTCAACTGCAAATACAATTGAGATATGAAAAAGATGCAAAACTATATGGTTTTCACTTGGAAATGACAGTATTGGATGAGATACAGGAACTGAGGAAAAAATGATTAGGAAATTGTATAGTTATTCACTTGAAGTGAAGTTAGAAGAAGAACAAGTCAAAGAAACAATGATAGCATGGGCAAAAAAGTTTGGATATACGATTGAGTTAGATAAATGGCAGCAACTATGGGAAAGAAATTATAAATTAACAATGGCCACAAAATATAAAGAGAACCTATATAAAATGTTTTATAGATGGCACATGCCACCAGAAAGATTGGCAAAAATGTTTAAAGATAAATCAGCTAAATGTTGGAAATGTCATCAGATGCCAGGATCATATTATCATATGTGGTGGACATGTTCAGAAGCGAGAAACTATTGGGCAAAGATTAGAATATGGCTAGAGAAAATGACACAGCAACATATTGACTTAAAACCAGAATTGTTCCTGTTGAGTATTCTTTCAGAGAAGTATAGTAAAGAACACACATATTTGATAATACATGTAATAACGGCGGCAAGAATTGTATTTGCACAAAATTGGAAAGCAGAAAAAATTCCTACAAAGGGAGAGCTAATTAAGAAAATATTGGAATGTGCAGAAATGAATAGGTTGACATTGGCAATTAAAAGGAAAGAAGAGTCGGAGTATTATAACATATGGGGAAAATTTTATCAATGGATAGAAAATGAGTATTCTCTCGGCCTGTTGGCCCGCCCGAGCTTGCTGCGAAAGAAACGACTCCACACCTTGAGAAGGAGTAGCCAGAACTCTTTACTGGAACACACAAGCAACAAGGCAAAGTAACGAACAAGCTGGAAAAATGAATAAAGTCAGCGCTACAGGAGGCAGCCAGGTGGCGCTATATATAGGAACTTGGCATAAAGCAAACCCAACATCCGGCAAATAAAAGAACCTCGGGACATTCCCCTCCCTCCACAGCTGTTTGGCAGTACTGCGCCTCTGTTCACGTCACAGAAGCGCATTTAGGAAAACGTTAACAGCCACGCCTCCCTGCTGTTGTCTCCGCCGCTGCTGGCTTTGTTGTAGCTGCCTCCTGCTGTGAAGTGCCGCTGTGAGTGTCGCTGTAAATCTGTAAGTCCGACAGCTCTGGCTGCGTTCTGCCTCTTCTAACCTCCGTCCCCCCCCGTAAGTGATGGCGAGCCTGTTCGCGGCTCGACAGTCGGCTCCTCTTTCACCAGGACCCACTCTGGAATAGGCAAAAGAAACAGATTAATTTACAAGTAAGGTTAGGTATTACGGGCCCGGCCTCCCTGGGTGGTGACGGTGGTAACATCGAACCAGGCTTTCGGCCTGTACATCCGACGCAACCACCCATGAAGCTTGAGCTAGTGGGTAGCCCTTCCATCGTACTAAATATTGAAGCCTTCCTCTACGGATTCGAGAATCCAATATTTTATCAATCTCGTAGTAGTCAGCATGGCTAGGTCCTGGAGGTATAGGGCTGGACCCTACTCTGTCTACGGACACGGGTTTTAAAAGACTGCAATGGAATACGGGATGTATCCGACCAAGTAGCCTGGGTAATTGTAACTTGACTGTCACTGGATTGATAACCTGTGTAATCGGAAACAGGCCTATGTATTTCGGACCAAGCTTTCTACTAGGTAGGTGTAGACGTAGATATTTGGTGGATAGGAAAACCCGGTCCCCGATTGCAAACGGTTTGGGGCTCGCTCGTTTCCTATCTATATATGTTTTGTATTCCTTAGCCGCTCGTCTAAGTGTCTCCTTTACGGTTTGCCATGTTTGTTGGATTCTTCTAGCCCACTCCTGGGGTGTGGTGGGGTTTGACGATGGTGGCTTGACTTCCGGTATGGCATAGAACTGCTGGCCATACACTATCTGGAAAGGTGACAGTCCGGTGCTCCGATGACAGATGTTGTTGTACGCTACTTCGGCGAATGGGATAAGAGCCGCCCAGTCTGTCTGTTGGTAACTCACGTAACAACGTAAAAATCTCTCTATGGCGGCATTATCTCTTTCGGCTGCCCCGTTAGTGCTGGGATGAAATGCCGAACTCAAACCTTGCGTAGATCCTATACGCTGAAGAAACCCTCTCCAGAATTTCACCGTGAACTGAACTCCCCGATCCGATATGATGCGCTTTGGAACTCCGTGTAACCGATAGATGTGTTTCACGAACATGTCAACTAACCGGCGAGCGGACGGAAGACCCCGGCAAGGAACAAAATGTGCTTGCTTGGAGAACAAGTCCACGACCGTCCATATTACGGTATATCCATTACTGGAGGGGAGATCCACAATAAAGTCCATTGCCAGTTCCTCCCAGGGTCGGCTCGGGTCTGCTACAGGTTGTAAGAGTCCTATAGGTTTCCCAGACCACGGTTTGGCGGACGCACAGACAGAACATTTTCTTACGTACTGCTCAATCTCTTTCCGCATTTTAGGCCACCAAAATTGGCGTCTCACTAAATGAAGGGTTTTTAGGAACCCGAAATGGCCTGCTACTTTCTCATCGTGGCACCGTCGCAACACTGTTGACCTCAGTGTTGGTGGAATGTACATCCTATCACCAAACCAGGCTAAACCATCTCGTAAAGTCAGTGCCGCCCGGTTTTGTGCCAGCCACATATCTTGTTGAAGCGCAGTTTGTAGTTCGTGTAGGAATGGCGATTCCGTACGCAATGCGGCGGCCGCCCCAGTAATAAACATTGTTGTGGCTGGGATTAAAGGCTCCACCACCTCCTCCCATTGACTATGGTACTGCGGCATCCGTGAAAGGGCGTCAGCCAAGAAGTTTTTACCTGCCAGGATATGTCGTAGTTGAAATCGAAACCTCCGGAAATACTGCGCCCATCTCAGTTGTTTAGGAGACAGACGCCGTGGTGTCTGCAGAACCTCGAGGTTTTTGTGGTCTGTCCAAACCTCAAACGGCTTTGCTGCTCCTTACAAGAGATGACGCCATGTTGTGAGAGCCCACCGTACCGCGTAGGCTTCTTTCTCCCAGATTGCCCAGCTTCGTTCTGTCGCACTGAATTTCTTAGATGTGTAGGCACACGGGCGCATCTGACTTTGTTGGTCTTTCTGTAGCAATATTGCTCCTACCGCTACATCGCTAGCGTCCACCTGTACTATAAATGCCTGTGTTAAGTCAGGATGTTGTAGGATTGGCTCCTGAACAAAAAGATGCTTAAGTTGTTCAAAAGCCGTTTGGCATGAGGCAGTCCAAGGCAACTTTTGTGTGGGCTTGGCCCTCCCTCCGATGGACTTGGTGCGCAACAAGTCTGTCAACGGTAATGCAATGGAAGCAAAGGCTGGAACAAATTGACGATAAAAATTAGCGAAGCCTAAAAAGCTTTGAAGTTGTTTCCTGGTTTTGGGGGGTTGCCATTCGACGATCGTCTTCACTTTATTTGGGTCCATCTCTACCCCCTCCGCCGATATCCGGTAACCCAAATAGTCTATTTTTGTTTTATGGAACTCACACTTGGATAACTTCACGAACAGCTTCGCCGCTAGCAATTTCTCTAGCACCTGCCGAACCAACGCCGTATGTTCTGTTATATCCCGTGTATAAATTAAGATGTCGTCGAGATAGACAAGAACGCCTCGGTATAGATGTTCATGTAACACCTCGTTGATGAGTTGCATAAACACCGCAGGGGCGCCTTGCAGACCGAACGGCATAACTCTATATTGGTAACTGCCCAGGGGACAGTTGAATGTAGTCTTCCATTCGTCCCCTGGTTTTATTCGAACACGGTAATAAGCTTCACGCAAATCAAGTTTAGTGAAGACCCGCCCAGTAGACAGTGCAGCCAGTAGATCTTTCATTAGCGGATTCGGGTATACTGGCTCCACACTGACCTCGTTCAAGCCACAAAAATCCACACAAAGGCGTAGCCCTCCGTCTTTTTTCTCACGGAAAAACACTGGTGCCACCATCTTCGCCCTACTGGCCGTGATGAACCCTCGTTTTAAGTTTTTATCTATGTACTGTCGCAACTCCGCTAATTCTGGTTGGGTCATGGAATACATACGAGGTTTAGGGAACTTGGCCCCAGGCAGTAACTCGATGGCGCAATCGGTGGGTCTATGGGGCGGCAATGCTTCGCATTCCTCCTCGTCAAACACTGCTGCAAGATCATGATAGACGGCCGGATACAATTGTTGTGTTGACCCCTCCACCGACCCATAACTCTCCTCCCTGGCCTCTGGTTGGGAAGCACCTCCTATACGGCCTGAGTTCTGTGCTGCTGACCTCAGCGGGATT
>WNWU01010598.1:0-16409 GCA_012654045.1 Ptyas mucosa | reverse complement strand
TGGATTGAGTATGTACAGAATAAGTATCAGACTAGAAAATATTATATCGCTTTTAGCTGAGATGATTATGTTAGTATGTTAGTAAATATAGAAAAAAGATATGGAAGATTGAATAACATATATATTGTTTGGGAATATTAACATTGCATATAATGGAAGTCAAGGGGGGGAGGGAAGAGGGAGGAGGGGGAGGGTTAGGGTGGGGATGGGATGGAATTATATATTGTTTTTATATGTATCTTATAATGTTGGGCTAGGGGGGGGGAAAAGGGGGGGAAATTTGTATTGGTAAAACTTTTTCAATAAAAAAAAAACAAATGAAACAAAACCTATAGGTGCAGCTCGCAAACATCACAAAAACTGATGCCTTTTGTTTGTCTGAAGTTTATGATATGGAAAATTTGCTTTCTATATGTTTAATCCCTGTCTGTACCCTTTCTACTTTAATTCAGAACCTTACTGGCTTGGGCAGGTATTTGTTAGAAGGGAACTTTAACTATAAGACTATAGCTAGTTGGGGGGTAGCTGCATATTATCCACCTCCTAACGCAATTGATTTGCATACTCCTGTGGTGGCGGTCCCTGAAAATGTAACATGTGTAAAACATGGTTAATGGTACTTCTTCAAGCAAAAACCCTCACTGTCTTCACATTAGTTCACCTGTCTTAAATTGTATAGCTTTTGAAGAGACTTCCTTTAATTTTGCCCATGTTTGGCTACCGCAAGGGTGGTTTTTTACATGTGGCCAAGAAACCTTAATTATATTCCTCCTGCTAATATTAGTGAAGTGCAGTGTTGTTTTAGCCAGTTGATTCCTGTTTTGCTTTCTAAACAACAACTTCACTCGAGCCATATTCGGCATGGGGTCACCCTAGATGATACTTGTGACTCTGAGACAGCTTTACTTAATCAAGCAGAATACAAAGCATTGGCTGTATCTATGGTGGGTGGGCCAGCACTTGCTGTTAGCGCTCATCTTAATATTAACACTATTGGGTGTAATCTAGCAAAAACCATTAATGCCACTTCTTCAGTGATTGCAGCAATCAACCATGAGCTGCAAGCTTTTAGAAAAGCTATTCTTCAAAATCACGCTGCTGTTGATTATTTGCTTCTACGCCAGCATTTGGGTTGTGAAAGTTTTGAAGGACTTTGTTGCTTTAACATTTCAGATGAGTCACGGAACATTCAGCATCAACTTAACATTTTACATAAATTGGCCTCTGATTTAAAAATTGACACTTTAGGATCTTGGTGGGAAAACCTTTGGTCTTGGCTACCTACAGGCTTATTGGGAAACATCCTATGTTATTCAGTCATCATTTGTGCTATTTTTATCGGTGGGTGCTGTTTTGTTCAGTGTCTTCTCTCTTTTTGTAATATATATATTACTGCATTTCACCCCAAACCTCCTCTTACGCTGCCTCAGGGTCAGGTTTATGCCTTGTATAAGCAACTGCAGGGATATTCCTCTCCTGATTACGATGCCCTGACATACAAAACAAAACAAAACAGAGTGAGATGTAGAGGTAAAAGGTCATAGTGTCAGGCTGAGACCAGCACACTGCCTTGCCTCAGACGCTATGTATCTTGCCTGCTTGTATGATTTCATTCTGGCTCTGATTTGCATAATCTCACTTTGCCTTCTCCATCAGGATAATGGCAACTTAAGGAGGGTGAAAAGTATCTACCAATTAAAACACTGTTGCTGGTTTGCCTTTTCTGCTTGTAAAAAACTATATAAAAAGCAATAAATGCGAAGGAGAAACATCTTCGCACAGAGCAAATGCCTGGACCCTGATTTCTACAAACCCGGGGACTTTTCAAGCCCTCATTGACTCAGGCTTCACTTGACACTTGAGCAACCTAACCATGGTACTGAAACTGGGGATCAAAGCAAAAAGGCTGGCCCACCCCATGAGGTTTGAACAGCTTGATGGGTCCCTATTGGGGGGAGCCTATGCCACCCACCTGACTGAACCAGTGAAACTAGAACTAGCAAATCACTGGGAAGCAATTCAGTTCATAATAATCCCCAAAATAACAGACACAGTCATACTGGGACTCTCCTGGCTAGAAAAGTGGGGCCCAACCATCTGGCGGCAAGGGGGCAGCCGAAGGCTGAGGAGAGCAAGGAGACCCCAGCCTCCTCCACACCTGCAAATAGAAGCACTGCCCATGCAGGGAACCCTACCAAAGAGCCCACCAAAACAACTGGCAGCCACCTCCGACAAAACCCCAGAGGCCAAACAGATCCCGAGAGAATATCAGGACCTCATGGAAGTATTCAGCGAGGCCAAGTGTGACACTCTACCTCCCCTCCATTAGACAGACTGTGCCATCAAAATCATCCCCAGGGCAAAACTACCTAAACCCAAATGGTATGCCATGACGCCCTGGGAAGTGCAAGAAAAACACAAATACATAGACAAAAACCAAGCCAATGAAGCCACGGGTTGCAGCCCCAGTCCTATTCAAAGAAAAAAAAAGATGGAACTATGAGATTGTGCGTGGACTTTAAAGGAATAAACTGTGTGTGTGTACACAACCTATACCCCCTCCCTCTCATGAAGGACATGCTATCTCACCTAGCCAAGGGAAAAGTTTTTACAAATTTAGACCTCAGAGAAGCATACTACCAAGTACGCATCAGGGAGGGAAATGAATGGAAAACAGCATTCAACTGCCCCCTAGGAAGTTTCCAATTCAAAGTGATGCCTTTCGGACTGCAGGGGGGCCAGTGGTGTTCAAGCAGTTGATAAACAAGGTACTGCATGAGCACCTCTACAAAGGAGTCCTTGTCTACCTGAACAATATCTTCATCTACACTGAGACCATGAACGACCACATATACCTTGTCTGCCAGGTACTGGGAAAACCTCTGGCAGCCAACCTGTATGTCAAGCTATAAAATGCGAACTTCACTGCACATGGCTAGACTACCTGGGCTACCAAGTGTCAAATGAGGCATAGAGATGGACCCAGCCAAAATACAAGCTGTCCTAGGCTGGCAACCCTCTCACACCCACAGAGAGCTACAAAGCTTCCTAGGGTTTGCAAATTTCTACAGGCAATTCATCCCCTCCTTTGTGAGGATTGCCAAACCCATGACGGACCTCCTAAAAACAGGGAGCCCAGGAACAAAACCCCACCTGGGATAACCCCCTACAGTGGGACCTCATCTACCAAAAGGCATTTGAAACACTGAAAGAACTGTTTGCGAAGAAATCAGTGCTGAACCATCCTGATCCCGAGCAACCCTTTGTCATCCAAGCAGATGCCAGCAACATGGCAGTGGGAGCAGTGCTACTCCAAAGAAATAGCCAAGGAAACCTACAGCCCTGCACCTACACCTCCCGCAAGCTCAGGGACACAGAGAGGCAATGGGCTGCATGGGAAAAAGAGGCTTTCACAGTGAATGGGCACTGCTAACCTGGAACCACCTGCTGGAAGGGGAACAGAGACAGTTCGAAGTCTGGACTGACCACAAAAATCTGGAGGCTCTTAGAACAGGGGCGGGTTCCAAATCCCATTGCTACCAGTTTGCTTGTGCGTGCTCATGTGTGCGGCACTTCTGCGCGGCACTTCTGCGCATCCTTTTATGTATTTTTTTATTGTTGATCTCAATATACTTATTTTCTATATGAAAATCATAAAATCTTTTATTTTGTCCTTTATTTCCTCTTATTCTCCATCTCTTTTCCCTCTTTCTTATATTTCCACTGTAAATCCCAGTGTAATCATTTAAATTTTTTATATTTTTCCTATTCCACCCTCTTTTCCTTTTTTGTTTCTTTTCTTTTTGTCCATACTTAATATTACAATTGTTTAATTTTCCATAGTCAATCTCTTTGACTTTGTCTTCATTATCCATCTCTCTTGTTTCTCATTAGCCATTTCCTTTTCATCTTCAGTGCATTCTAACTCAGTCTTTACATCCTCGAATTTCAATTTTCCATGAAAATTAATAATCATTTCCTTTATTTCTAAACACATCATCTTTATCAGTTCATTAAGTTCCTGCTCCATTTTATTCTTTCTGGGTTGATATTATTCCAGTTTTAAGTCATATTAAGGTCCTTCTTTTTTAATCATCAAAGTGTATCCTCTTGTAGGCAAAACATATCATCCTTAGTTCTCACCAGTTATCATTTTAAAAGTTCAAGGTTTTATTTTTTTTCCCTCGCTTCTTCAAAGATTTTTTTCAAAACAGACAATTCCATGTCATGCTCTTCTTTCTCCTACAGATGTCTCTCTATAATCCACTATTCCACTCATCTAATTAACAAATTGCCATTTTATTTGTAATCCGCATCTGTTTTTACCAAGTCAAAAAAGAGAAAAAGCCAGTTTTCCAGTTCTTCTTTCACCTTTATATACAACCAATCAGTTTGTAATTCAATCCAAATTAGATCCAAGATCCAAATTTACATTTCCATTTATCAATCATTTTTAATTCTTTGGTCGGGATTCTTCTATGATGCGCTTATCATTTCTACTTTCTCTTTCCATCCGCCATCTCCCCCGTTGCTATTTAGCTGCTATTTCCATGCCAGGGTAATTTTAATAGATTAAATATTTGAAGTTCTTTTTTATTGCCTATGAGTGGCCAATCACTCACCCAACACCAACACTCTGTTCAAATCTTCCCTCCTGCACATTGCTTGCTCCAGAGGCTCCAGCTTCATGGTGATTCACCCTGATCGTTGGAGCCCGGCATTTTCCCAGCCAGTCATGCTGTGCCGCTTCTGGATTCACCAGAGTCTGCCCTCTGCCATGGTTGCCTGAGTTTCTCTCCAAGCACCCCAGAGGTCAGGGAGCAACTGGAGAGCCCGGGACCCAGGAATCCCGGTAATCTTGATTAGTTTTGAGAGAGCTGGCTTGGTTTCAGGGTTCTGACAGATGCCTAATTAAATCATGAATCTCGAGCCAAGCTTCAAAAGAAATCCAGTTATTTATTAGGAGCTTCATGTCAGCATGTTTCCAAGTGAAGCCTCTGACCCTACGTAATTTATGCTCCAATTATGACCTGTTTTACCCCTCCCCCCAGGTTGTGTCATCAATCACATTCACCAATGGAGCAATTTCATGGGTTGTAGAGCCACTCCCCTTGGCTGCTGTAAGTAATGCTGGGATACAGCCTTGAGAGAGATAAGCATGGAATGTGCATCTGTCTTTGGCTGCCATCACATTTCACCGGTTTCCCATCCTCCCTGGCCTATGACAACTCAAGAGCAGGCCAGGGATGCTTTGTGAGTTGACATTCAGCTCCCCTCACTTCTTGAAGGCAAGCTGTGCAAAGCAAAAACAATTTGAGTACAGGTATAAATTTAAGGGTTGTTTGGATTGTCTGTGTGGAATTTCACTATGAGGTGGGCAGCCTGGATGTTCCTACTCTTTACCCAGGATGCCTCTGATAAGGGGTAGCCTTTCCAATTGATTAAGTATTAGAGTTGTCTCCTGTGCCACCTCAAGTCGAGGATTCGCTGTACCTCATAATGGGTTTGGCCCCCTATGACCACAGGGTCTGGGAGCTTACGGGGTAGTGGCCTCAGGGTCAATCTGACCATGGGTATTAAGAGGTTACTATGGTATACCAAGTGTATCTTTGTCAAGTATTTGCAAGCCATTGGCACGTGTGTCATTCAGACACTAGTGGAGGCAGAAAGTGTCTCCACCCCTTTGTGGAAAGGAGGGGCTTACACTGAGTATAAAACCCCCTCTAACCTTTCCACCAAGCTCTCTTCTTACGTTTGTTCTCAGTGAGAGATGATCTTTGATCAGGGTGGTCACACATGCTGTGTGCCCCCTATACTATAATGTATATCAAGAAAGCCTTTGTAAATAGTTAATGTTTTGTTACATGATTAAATACATTCAAGATGTTTGTTTATGCATCTGCCTTGGATTCTTCTATGCTCCTGGGTGTTTTCTACAATTCCAATTTCCACAGAATGGTAGCAGAGGGAATGGTAGCAGAATTCCACTCCAGGAGCTGCTGAAAAGGCAAGATGCCCTCCAGAATAACCTGTGAGAGAAGCTCCCCTGTTGTGACCAGAGGCCAACGGAGGAGAACTTCACAGCAGCCCCAGTCTGGATCCAGGATGGAAAACATCGAAGGGGGTTTCCATCCAGCTACACCCTGGCGGCCAGAGGCCACCCAGATGCAGCAAGAGATCCCAGGGGCCGAGCCAGGCAATGCTGGAGAAGGCTTCTTCAGCACTGGTGAAGAGGGGGCAGAAGGCCAAGAAGAAAGCCTGGACAGGCAAGTGGCCGAGATGTCAGAAGAGGAGTGCCGAGCAGCGCTGGCCTCCCTCCTGAGGACAAGGGCAGCAGCCAGAAAGAGGCCTGAGGAAGCAGCACCAGAGATGCCGGCCATTCGGGTAAGGACTCCCCTGCCTGATCTGTCCAAGATGGCGCCTGCCGCCAGAGAGACTCTCCCCTCACCCAGTTTCCCGCCAAACAAAATGGCCGCCAGGCCACTTCTGGAGGCAACTTCCTCCAAGATGGCGGCTCCCCTGGGCACTTTGCCAGAACCACGAGCCAGGCCATCCCCAGCTCCACAGCCCAGGCCTACCACGCCAGCCAGCCAGTTCAGCATTCCAGCGGCCCAGAGGACCACTCCGAACCCACAAGCCCCTTGCCAGGCCACGCCTGCCAAGGCAAACATCAAAGAGGCCTTAGAGGCCCTGGTCGCTGCCCTGGAACTTATGGAGCAACCACCCACCAGCCCTCCTGAGGTCCCAGACCCAGCTGCCCACTTAAGAAGGGTCCCAAATCCAACCTCCCACCCCCGGAGGAACCCAGATGGGCCTGCAGCCTCCCACCCCCCACTGCAGAGGCACTCACCATTCACTGAATGCTCCAAGGAGGCCCAGGCTGAGGCCTCCGCACCTTTCCGGTCCTGCTGGGATGATCCGGAGCTGCAATCCTGCTCCTCTGATGGAGAAGAGGAGATCCAGAGACATTTCCAGGCCTATCCAGCCCATAGACCTCATCTGATGAGCCTCCAGTCTCCAGAAAGATCTCCAGGCCTTCTCCCGACTCCTCCAAGGTTTCCCCGCATCACAGCTGATGTTCGGGCCTCTGCCGAAACTCCAGCCAGACCTGACTTCAGAGCTCAGAGAGGGAGATTGGAACTCCAACAAGAAAAGGCTTTGGAGCATGCTCCATTTCCTGCACATGCCCAGTTGCTTCGAACTATAGAAGGACTACAAGAAGGAGCCAGACCTAAGCAGTCGATCCCAGGCTTAGGGATCCCAATGCCATTCACAATGGGCTCTTTTCAGGCATTTGAACAACTCCCCACACAGTTTATTGACAATAATATTGTAACTTTGCCAAATAATTTTGAAAAATTACATTTAAGTGGTCAGAATTTTAGAAAATGGTGTAAAGAGATTCAGATAATTCTCTTAAGAGAAAATACTCTGGACATGATCAAAAGACCACCCCCTTTACCTTGGAGCCCTGAAATTGAGTTTCTACATAAAAGAGCTTACACAACCCTGTTAAGTTCTATAGACACAGCTCTGTATGCCAGTCTTTCAGACGGCCTCACAGCTCAAGAGGTTTGGACTGCCCTATATAATTTGTTCCATAGTGACAATATGGCTGCAACCAGCAGATTGTCAAGAATTTTCCACAATTATAAACTCAAACCTGGTGTCAAAATGGGGGAACATTTAGCAACGCTTAAAGCCATGAGGGATGACCTTATACAGGGGGGGGAGCCTGTTTCTGAATCCACTTTAATTAGTGTGATGTTGAACTCCCTAGACAAATCCTGGAGTCCCTTTATTATTTCTCTAGAAGGGGTTTCTAGGGAACAAAGAAATATAGAATACTTTTCTGGCCGCTTTATTGAGGAAGATTTAAGGCGCAGAGATGAGGAACAACAAGAAATGAAGGAGGCATACCACAGGCCTAGGCCTCAGAGGAGGCGCCAGGAAAGCAGTGAAAGGATTAATACCCTTCCCACTTGCTTTGACTGTATCACTTGCTTTAAAGTGATACAAGGTCACTTTAAAAGGGACTGCCCTCGCTCTAGGGCCACCATGGCTGGACCTAAGCACAATAAACATAAAAGAGGCCGTGGAACAGGGGGAGGTGGTCATAAAGGATACCAATTCTGTAGTGTCACTAGTGACAATCACACCTCCCAGGTAAAGGATGCTGAGGGGCTGTGGCTTCTTGACTCAGGTGCATCAACGCATATAGCCAACACAAAGCAACGATTTAAGGTTTTACACCCACTCAAGTCCTCAGTAAAAGTTGCCACTGGGGACAAGGCAGAGGTAAATGGGGAAGGTATGATCAATGTGCCTGGTATAGGAGATGTCACAGGGGCACTGTATGTTCCCTCAATCAAGAACAACCTGTTATGCACTTCCGCTGTTGCCGTCAGCTGTTGTGGACGGTCCTTTGAAGACCGCCAGCCCGATCGCTCGTAAAAGAGTCGTTTCGGCAATTGAAACGGCTCGTAAAACTCCGAGACTCAAAGGGCTTGTGAGGAGAGCCGGCGGCTGCAGGTAGAGTCCCCTGTGAGACCCCCAGAAAGCTTTTCTTGCTTCTGGGGAGTTAACAGGGTGGGACTCCCTATCCACCCCGCTGAAGCTCCGGACGACTGGGAAACTCTGCTTTAAAGCAGAACAAGACAGCGCGGCAGCATTACCAATAACAAAGAAAAATAAGGAAGATTTCAAACTTCTCACTAAACAGCAAGTATTGGAAGCTTTTTGGACTATTTTAAAGAATTTTTAAAGTGAAAGTGAATTGGCTTTGAGGAAAGCGGAGGGAAAAAAAAATGGCGCCTGTTCTTAGTTGAGAGAGCTGAAAGTGAAAGTAATTTGATTACTGTATCCGGCTACATTTTAAAGTAACAAATCCGGCTGGAAGCGGCAGAACTATTCAAAAAAACAAAATAACATAAAATAAAAATACCAACTGACTCTTATAGACCTGATTGAATCTGGAGAACTTTTTGGGAAAAGTTGTTAGAGTTTGTGGAAAAGGAAGATCTTTAAGAGGTAAAATGGCAACAAAGCAACCAGGGGGGGGCTCCCCCACACATAAACAGAAGCAGCCTCAAACAGCGCAGTTGCAATCTCAGACAAAGGAAGAAAGCCAATATGATATTATTATTAAAGAAATTCAAAGATCAGAGAAGGAGCTTAAAGGAATGTTTCAAGAGAAATATGACTCACTCAAACAAGATATTCAAACAGTGGTTAAAGGCCTGTCTGAGGTAGCGCTGCAGATTGATAAAAAAGTGGAGAATCTTGCCTCAGAGATGGAGACTAAATTCAGAGCTTCTGACTCAAAAATTATAGAAATTGAAGAAGTTACACAGAAAATGCAAAATGAGATTACTATGATGCAATTTCGATCAATGGAATATGCTATCAGATTGAGAGGTGTTAAAGAGAACACCAGAGAAGATCTTAGGAAAATTTGTGCAGAGGCTTTGGCAGTTATGTTGAAAGTGGAACCAGATCTGGTTTTGTGCAAGATGGACAAGGTCTACAGAGTTAATTCTCGGGTGGCGGTACAAAGACAACTGCCTAGAGATGTGGTTATATATTTCACAGATAGAAGAATGAGAAATGAAATTCTGCAAAATTCTTTTGTTACAACAGTTCAAGTTGATGGAAGTGAGATTGGAGTTTTTAAAGAACTACCGCCTAAAATGTTAAGAGATAGAAAGGATTTTGGATTTTTGGTGACAGAATTGAAAAGACAGAACATACAATTTAGGTGGGATGCCCCAATAGGTATAATACTCAGGCTGCGAGGAGTGAGATACCGCCTTAATACTATTGAAAAAGCAGAAGAATTTTATTACAATGTTTTGAAAGCGGGTTCTCCTCCTCCACGCACATCTTCACCAATAGATAAAGAAGCTCAACTACAAGCCGAGATTGATCAAGAAACAGAAGCACAAATAAGGCAGTCGCAAAGGGAGGCAAGAGAATTAATGGGAGCAGTAGGTGGTGTTGTGGTTGATCCTTTTGCACCATTCGAAGCTTCTCCTTTGGAAGAAATGTCTAAAACTATCACAGAGGAGGCGATGGCTTTGGAAGTAACAACATCTAAAGTGGAAGAGCAACGCATAACCAGAGCAATGTCTAAACAAATGAAGCAACAGCAGCAAGAATATAGTAAGCCACAGCGTGAGAAAAGAACCAAAGATAAACAGCAAGCTGAAGTCATGGGAGGAGCTAAACCGAAGATTCCTACTGTAGGAGAGAATCTTCAACAATTGCTCTCAAAACTTCAGACAGGGTCAAATGGCACTTAAATTTTTGTCTTGGAATGTAAACGGATTGAATTCTCCTCAAAAAAGAAGGAAGATATTTCACTATTTGAGACAATTTCATAATGATGTTATCTGTTTACAGGAGACTCATGTAAAATTGCAAGATCAGAAATACTTGATAAATTCAAAATTGGGAACGCAATTTGTTGCTTCAAATCAGGAAAAGAAGAATGGAGTGGTGATATATATAAATAAGAAACTTGTAGCAAAAATTATAGAAGCAGATAAAGATGGAAGATATATTGCAGTTGAAGTTATTACAGATGTTGGACCAATTTTGTTGGTCGGAATATATGCCCCAAATCAACAGCAGGAAACTTTTTACAAGCTACTTCATTTAAAAATTTTGGATTGGGACTATTCAAACACTATAATAATGGGCGATTGGAATGGAGTAATCCAACCTAGATTGGATAAAAAAACCACGGCCAAAATAGGGAATAAATTACCACAAGCTTTTTTCGAACTGAAAGAGGATTTGGAATTGAAAGATATTTGGAGAATTCGAAACCCAAATGAACTGGACTTTACTTTTTACTCAGACAGGCACAAATCCTTTTCCAGAATAGACTTTTTTCTCTTAACTTCTAATCTACTCTCTAAAGTAAAGAAAATAAAGATATTTCCTAGGACTTTGACTGACCACAGTCCGGTCTGGATGGAAATCGAGATGGGTAAAAGAGAAAGAAGATCCTGGAGAGTAAATGAGAATCTATTTAGATATGAAAAGAATATAATTGAACTCAAAAAGCATTTAAAGGAGTTTTTTAAATTTAACTTGAACAAAGGCACCCCTATTGAAACAGTTTGGGATGCAGCTAAAGCATATATGCGGGGAGTACTAATTCAAATGAATTCTAAACACAGGCAAAGTCAGCAGAAGAAAAGACTACAATTGGAATCTGAGATAAAAAAGAAAGAACAACAATTGATACAAAAACCAACAGACGGAAAATTGCAAATGGCTATAAAACTTCTGAAGGATCAATTTCAAATGCTTATAGCAGACCAAACGGCAACTAACTTACAATTTGCAAAGCACAATACTTTTTCCAATGCTAACAAACCGGGCAGGTGGTTGGCGTATACTTTGAGGAAGCAAGCATCGACACGAATTATTGATAGTACTGAATATGCTGATAAAGAAGTTTACCAACAAGATCTAATTAAAAAAGCCTTTTTGGAATATTATACTAAGTTATATGCTAAAGATGACATACAGAATATTACTATAGATGAATACTTGGAAAACAAGAGAGTTTCAAAAATTTCAACGAGCCAAAAGAAAAGTTTGGAACAACTGATAACAGTGGAGGAGATCAGTTTTGCTATAAAACAATTAAAAACAGCTAAAGCTCCAGGGACGGATGGCTTAACTGCAATTTATTATAAAACTTTACAAGAAGAAATGATTGAGCATCTTAAAGATTTATTTCGTAATATACAACTAGGAGGTAAGATACCTTCCTCATGGAAAACAGCTTTTGTTTCATTGATTCCGAAAGAAGAATCAGGTCCTAAGAAACCAGAAAATTACAGACCAATATCTTTATTAAACACAGACTATAAAATCTTTGCAAAAGTACTAGCCAACAGATTGATGCCAGTTATTCAAAAGATAATTCATCATGACCAAGCAGGATTTATTGAAGGCAGATATATGAAGGAGAATGTTAGGCAAGTTATAGACTTAATGGACTATCAAGATAAGAATAAACAGATCTCTGCAGTGCTGGTCTTCTTGGATGCGGAAAAAGCCTTTGATCGAGTGAATTGGAACTTTATAATTAAGACTTTGGAAAAAATGGATTTGGGGGAGCGGTTTATACAAGCGATTGGTGCAATTTATCAAGAACAATATGCACAACTTATTATTAATGGATGTTTAACATCGAATTTCAACATACAAAAAGGCACCAGGCAACTTCCGGCTGAGCCGCTGGCATCGCCAGACGCTTCTTTGTGAAGCGCCAGCCCTAGACTCTGTAGAATCGCAAGAACAGTGAAAATCAGCTGTCTTGCGGTTTGGAATCCTTCCCCCCAGGAAGAAGGGGGGAAGGAGAGCGGACGGGTGGGGTAGAGCTCCCTAAGAGCACCAGGTTTTGCCAATAATCTGGTGCTCGAAGATGAGAGCTCCCCGTGAAGCCTGTCAAAGCTCCGGACCTGGGATGCCTCTGACGGGGAACTTTTTCCCTGTCAGAACTAGATGCCGCGGCCACCCCATTAAACAACTTTAAACAAATACTTCTTGAACTAAGATGGCAGAGCACAAGTTGCACGAAGGAAACAGCAAGTATTTTTTTCCTTTTTTTTTAACTCCAAGGATTTACTTTCTTTAAAAGATTTCTCCTAAGTGGAAAGTGAAAGCAAGATGGCGTTTGAGTTTCAACGGGGCGTGAAGAAGTGAAAGTTAAAAGCAACTACTGATAAGCCCGTTTGAAACGTAAAACTCCTTTTTGAAAAGTGGATGAAATAATAATAATAATTTAAGCAGCAATATAAATTAAAAAGTCTTTTTTTTCCTTTTTTCTTCTTGAAATTCTTTTTTTTTCTTTCTTCTTTTTTTCCCATCCTTCTGGAGGGGAAGGAAGAAGGGGGGCAAGATGGCTGGGCTTTTTGAAAACAAAGAAAGTAAAGGAGGGTTATTTAACCCTCAATGGTCTGACTTTGAGGAAGCTTTGAGCTCAATTACCTCTGCTTTATTGAAAAGAATTGATACTATATTTCAGGCTTCTCAAGCTGGAAAAAATGAAATACATGGAAATACTGAGTTGCAATCTAGCAGTGGGGGATTGAATGAAGAGCTGGGAGAGGAAAAAAAACAACAACAGACCATAGCCGATCTTACAGAAGAGAGAAAGATGAAGGCTGAGCAGGAGCAAGAAACTCTGGAAGTTGATGAAGAGCTGTTCCCAGAAGAAGCTACATTCCTGCAAAAAGTTTATAATATCCAATCCCAAAAACCGCAAAATTTTTCTGGAGTTAAAAAAGGCAGAGGGATCAAAGTTAAGAAGAAAGTTCGTAAAAAGGAAAAGAAGAAAGCCTGGAGAAATGGAAAATAACCCTGCTTGACGAGATGATGGTCCTTAAAAAGTATTGTTTAAATGTTTAAAGATTTTGAATTTTGGGGGGGGGAAGCAGACAGCAGTTTAATGCCAGTTAACCAAGTGATGAACGATGAGGAGGCAATTTATAGCTGTATTGGAATATTTTGAGAAGAATAAACAGATCACTGCAATGCTGGTGTGTTGGGCTGTGAAATATGCCCTGACTTGAAGGATTTGGAATATTTTATTAAGGACTGTGATAAATCTGGATCTAACTGTAAATGTAGAAGTTTTATTGAATATACTAAACTGGAGCTTCTTGTTTGATGGTAATAAATATAAGGCAAAAGGACTATGGATCTAGAGCAATTGCAGCTGATTTGGTGGTTTCCCTAATACGTTTGATGAATCTACTAATTTAACTTTTGACTGGATTTGATGGATATTATTACAAATATAATTATAAAGTCACTCGGGTTTGTTTTTTTTTATAAAGAAGCAACTTTCTATTTAGGTGGGTAGACGTAAATGATGAAGATATTCTATACGCTGTTGGAAGATGTGAAGACAAGAAGATTAGCAACTGATTTAATCTAGTATGATGAATTTAAATGTTTGATATAGTTACTAAATGATGTTTTATCTGTATTGATAAATTTATAAGAGGTTTGATTGTTATATTCTTTTTTTGACTAAAAAATTTATTATTATTGTTTTTTTTATTAAGTGTTTTAATTATAACAGGACCTTGATGGTTTAAAAATGGAGGACGGAAGACTTTATATAGTATTTTATTTTAAATTTGGGGGGGGGTTCTGATTGAGGGTTTCTTTATTTTTCTTTGTTGTTGGGGGTTCTTTTTTTCTCTGTTTTAAATGAAAGAAGTTATAAAATATCTTGTTAGATCGTATAGACTTAATAATTTGCTAAGTATTAATTAGTTATATTGAGTAATGATAGGTGTGATTACATAATACTTAATTGTTTTATTAACTGCTGTAATTATAAATGGAGACATGGAGATTAATTCTGTTGAATTAGATGGAATAAGAAGAAAGAAGACTTGCTTTCCTTTTATCTACTTGTTTAATGATTAGGATTATGATAAGTGTGAAATGGAGTTTAACTTAGAGAATTTGAGCTGTATTTTATCTTGTAATTGTATTTGCTCTGGGAAGTCAGGGGGGGTGGTTGGGGAGGGGGGAGAAAATGTATGTAAAATTTTTAAAACTTTTTCAATTAAAAAAAAAAAAGGCACCAGACAAGGTTGTCCATTATCCCCGCTATTATTTATTCTAACTTTAGAAGTCTTACTTAACTCAATACGGGATTCGAACTCTTTGACTGGAATAGCTATAAGGCAAGAGGACTACAGAACTAAGGCATTTGCAGATGATCTGATTGTTACCCTATCACAACCTATGAATTCAATAATCCAGATGAAAAATATCATAGAAGATTATGGCATGGTATCTGGTTTTAGGCTGAATCAGAAGAAAACTAAAATGATTGTCAAAAATTTGACGGAGAGCAAAAAAAAGGAACTGGAAAGAATGGCAGGTTTTGAGATTGTTTCAAAGGTCAAATATTTAGTAGTACAAATCACAGACTCCAATGCTAAATTGTTTCAAAATAACTATGAGGTTCTGTGGCAAAAGATACAAAAAGATATGCAAAACTGGAAGAAACTGCAGTTATCACTGCTTGGAAGAATATCAGCAGTAAAGATGAATGTTTTACCTAGACTTATCTTTTTATTTCAAATGATACCGGTGCTTAAATCAGATAAACCATTGCTAGAATGGCAAAAAGGACTGAATAAATTCATTTGGAATGATAAAAAACCAAGAGTTAAACTGAAAATAATGCAAGATACTCGTGAGAGAGGTGGTCTTAAACTCCCAAACCTTCGACTATATTATGAAGCAACTGCATTGATACAATTAAGTGATTGGTTTGGGAAAACTAAGACGGATTTGTTGAATATAGAAAGTCATGACCTGGTTTGGGGTTGGCATGCATACCTATTTTATGATAACAAAGTGGACAAAGTGTTTAATAGTCATCTACTCAGAAATGCCTTGTTGAGAGTCTGGAGAAGGCACCGAATTAATTGGGATTATAAGATTCCGTTTTGGCTGGATCTTGCTGATACCATGTGGAATACAAATATTAAGTCACTCGGGGGTTTTTTATATAAAGAGTTACTTTACTTTGAAGAGGGCAGGTGGCGATTGAAGACTTTGGATATGCTGTTGGAAGAAGGGAAATCGTTGACTTGGTTGCAGTACAATCAATTACAGATGAGATGGAAAGAAGATCAACAAACTGGTTTAATGGAATATGAAGTAGAATTGGTTGAACAGATAAAGCGGACAGGTCCAATGCATATTAAGAGAGTTTATAATGTTTTGTTAGAAAGGGATTCAGAAAATGAGCTAGTTAAAGATTGTATGATTAAATGGGCACAAAATTTCTCTCAACCAGTTATGGTGGAAACATGGGAAAAAATATGGGTTCAGAATGTTAAATTTACACAGTCACAAAATTTACGAGAAAATTTTTATAAAATGTTTTATAGATGGCATTTAGACCCCAAGAAATTGTCTTGCATGTACCCTAATGTGCAGCCAAAATGTTGGAGATGTGATTGTTTAGATGCTACATATTATCATATATGGTGGACTTGCAGGAAAGTGAGGGCTTTTTGGATAAAAATTTGGTGGGTTATGCAAAATGTTTTAAAGAAAAAAATACAATTTTCTCCGCAATTTTTTCTATTGGGTATAGCTAAAGACTTCACACTGGGTGAAACTAAATTGATTTTGTATATGGTGACAGCAGCTAGGTTGTTGATTGCCCAACATTGGAAGAGTGATGTTTTACCGACTGTTGACCAATGGACCCAGAAGATGGCTGGATTTGCAGAAATGGCAAAGGTTTCAGCTTTTTTAAAAGATCAGACGCATGAGAAGTATATACAGGAATGGAAATTATGGATTGAGTATGTACAGAATAAGTATCAGACTAGAAAATATTATAT
>WNWU01010576.1:0-12054 GCA_012654045.1 Ptyas mucosa | reverse complement strand
TTTTTTAAAAAATAGATGAGGAATAAATATGGCAAAAAGGAAATATAGAAATTGTAAATTTAAGTGAAATGACTAAACACTGTTTAAATTTGTGAACCGGCCAAATATTCTGTTCAAAGAAAATACATTGTATGTTTGTATGTGTGTTTCTAATTATTGCTATTTATTCATATTTGTTCTCTTTTATTCTTTAAAGTTTAACAATTCATTCTTTATCTTAATATCTTTATATGTGTTTGGGGTTGGTTTTCTTCCCTTTCATCTTTTTTATTGTACAGCAATCTTTCTCCTCAAACCTACCACTTCTTTTCTTTCCTTCTTACTTTCTCTTTCCCCCCCCTTCTTCTCCTCCCTACTTCCTCTTCCTTTCTTCTTCTCCTCCTCTCTTCCTCCCTCTCCTTTTATGCACATGGACTACTCAGAGGGCTGAAAAAGTTATTTTTGACTGGTCCTCGCACTTGTGACCAGTCCTTAAACTTACGACTGTCCTCACATTTTACATTTTGGCCCTATCTTGTCACCATGGTGAAGAGAAGCAGTTGTGAAATGAGTGACACCGTTTTTAAGAATGCTACAATGGGCATAAATGATGACCAGTCATAAGTGCGAAGACCGGTCAAAAGTGTGAGGACCTGTCAGAAATCACTTTTTTCAGCCCTTTGAGTAGTCCTTTTGTGCACATGGACTACTCAGAGGGCTGAAAAAGTTATTTTTGACTGGTCCTCACACTTGTGACCAGTCCTCACACTTCTGACTGGTCCTCACACTTATGACCATCCTCACATTTATGCCCGTGCAGCATTCTTAAAACCATGTCACTCATTTCACAACTGCTTCTCTTCACCATGGTGACAAGATAGAGCAAAAACGTAAAATGTGAGGACAGTCGTAAGTTTGAGGACTGGTCACAAGTGCGAGGACCAGTCAAAAATTACTTTTTCAGCCCTCTGAGTAGTCCATGTGCACAAAAGGACTACCCAGAGGGCTGAAAAAAGTGATTTCTGACAGGTCCTCGCACTTCTGACCAGTCTTTTTTTATTTTGAAATTTACCAGTAGCCGCTGCATTTTCCACCCCCGGCTTATACGCGAGTCAACAAGTTTTCCCAGTTTTGGGGGGTAAAATTGGGGGGGGTCGGCTTATATGCGGGTCGGCTTATACACGAGTATATACGGTATAAATAACAATATTAAACCTTTAGCTATTAACATAAATACAATATTTTTGATAAAAATACTATAACAATAATGAGAAGGGTTTTAAATTTTGATGAACATGTTCAATATCTGGCAAATAATTTTGATTTTCCAGATCCTGGACAGGGTCTTGGGGAATCAACAGAGGTCCTCAAACCACACTTTATGAAATACTGACATAGCTATTACTGCTGCTGTCTTAATTATAACAATCTGATTCTCATGCTGAAATAAACAGATTTCTAGGGTATAATTAAGGTTATTATTAAATAGGTGATGT
Source organism: Ptyas mucosa (assembly GCA_012654045.1). Classification (NCBI taxonomy): domain Eukaryota; kingdom Metazoa; phylum Chordata; class Lepidosauria; order Squamata; family Colubridae; genus Ptyas; species Ptyas mucosa. The sequence goes on along the minus strand of WNWU01010576.1, from coordinate 10,579 downwards.
ATTGCATAGAGTTTGCAGAAGAAATGGAGAAGGACCATTTTAGTAACTTCTCTTTTTATTTTTATTTTGGACAATAGTAATATTTCTTCCTGTTTTTCCATTTACCTAGTATAAGAATATTTCAAAAATGGTTTCATATTGTGTGAGCTTTTTGACTGGCATGTATAAAGGAGTGGCATGTATAAAGAACTAAAATTGTCTAATTAGAAATAAAATAGACAATTTTCAAAAACATTCTATCAGAAAATATTCTCTATATCTAGAATTACTTGGCAATACTTATTGCTTTAGTATACTATACATGACTATTCATATTTAGTGTGAATGGCACTAACAAACAAATCATATTTTTAAATAATTGGTATTGTTGCTGTCATATGAATTTGGAGACATATGTGAACAATGAGTATGCAACATTTTAAATTTGCTTTATTGTGAATGCATTATCATTGGCCACATTTCTGTTCAAAGCACATTGTCAAAGTTTTCAAAGTATTTAATATTATTAAAAATATTTTAATATTATAACCCATGAAAAAGCATATAATTTAATATTATAGACCAGGGGTGTCAAACTTGCTTTCATTGAGGGCTGGATCAGCATTGTGGTTGTAGTCCGGGGGCCGGGGGAGAGGAGGGGCATGGCTGGGGTTGTTGCGGCCGACTGGGCATGTTCCCGGGGTGTGCTCAACATCGTTCATGTGGAGGATGCCAGGTGGGGCTGGGGAGGGAATCCAGGGGTCTCTGGTGGGTGGGGCAGTGGGCAGGAGACTCATCCTGTGCGAGGAGGCGAAGCAAGGCAGGGGGAAACCATTGGCCACTGCACGCTCATCACCCTTTGTGCACAGGGGCCAATGATTTCTCGCCGCAGCCTGCTGGCCCTTCAGCTGATGCACTCTGTGGCTCCGGAGCATGCTGCCATCACTGGGCGGCTGTCCAAGCAGCAGGCGTGGGGGCAGCATAAGCAGCAGGCAGAGGTGGGAGGGAGGCACATGATGCGGACTGCTGGATGCACTCACTCCGTCCCACTGATTTTGCTTGTGGTTGGAAAGCAGGTCTCCGTTGGTCATCTCCTCATTGACCCCTTCATGGGTCTTGTCTTTCACCTAGATGTGGAGTGTGTTCCCTTTGTGTACCACATTGGCTCTGCTGCAGGCTGCCACTGCTGCCGCTCAGCAGACTCACCCAGCATGAAGTAGGCGAAGCAGCTAGCTAGAAAGCCTGAGTAGAGGTGGTAGAGCATGCCCAGGCCCAGCAGGCATAAGGCAGCCACTGCAAATGGGGAAAGCTGGATCTCCATTCGCACCATGGCTGCCCAGGCCCAGCAAAGACAGGGGGGAGGCAAGCAAACTCAACTGGGCCTGGCGGCCATGACACTGATGGGGACCCAGCTTTCCCTGCTCATGATAGCTGCCTTTTGCTTGCTGTGCCTGGATGTGCTCTATCACCTCTACTCAGGCTTTCTAGCTTGCCACTTTGCCTCCTTCATTCTGGGTGGGCCTGGTGCTCCGGGTGGCAACAGCAGCAGCTTAATGGAACTATGTAAGCTGCTGGTGGCCTCGGTGGTGGCAGCAACCCACAGTGGTGCTGAGTTGGGCGTGCAAGGGGAACATACTCCACATGTGGGCCAAGGACAAGACCGGTGTGAGGGCCGAGAAGATGACCAGCTGTGACTTGCTCTCCAACCACAAGCAAAAACAGAGGGGATGGAGTAGGTGGGCTGATGGTGTCCGGCAGCAGCTACCCCATCCCCTGCCTCACCTTGTCTTGCCCACGACAGCCTCAGTAGCCAGAGGCAGTGGCAGGGGGAAGGAACATGGTCCAGCCTGCTGGATGCACTGGGCAGCTGCCTATCCCAGCCATGTGGGATGGAGCAGTCACATCCAATGGTCTGCATCATGTGCCTCCCCCTGACTTTGCCTGCTGCTGGAGGAAAGTGCATGAGGGTTGGGATTCTGGGTAAAAGGGAAGCACTCAGAATGCAGTCCCCAGGGATGCCAGGCCCCGCATGCTTGCTGCCTCCTGTGAGCATGCCCAAGGGGTGGGGCCAACGTAGCACTGTGGATCTAAGGCTGGCTGCCTCCAGCCTGGATGCCACCACCGGGTTTCAGATCAGCGACCTGTTAGCCTGGGCTGGGCCAAGGCCCCGCAGGCTGGTCCTTCATTGTTTCTTGGGTGGCCCCATGGACCAGAGCTAACTATCTTGCAGGCCGGATCTGGCCCGAGGACCTTGAGTTTGACACCCCTGTTATCAGTAGTGGGTTCCACTTACCTTCGTTACTCGCTTCACTCACGGCGCTTCTGCCTATTCACAGAACCTTCTGCGCATGCACAGAGCATCCATGATGATGTCTGCGAGGTGGGTGGAGCCTCTCACCTCTGCCACTATTGGTTCGCCTGAACCGGGGCAAACCAGTAGAAACCCACCACTGGCTGATATAGACAATCAACAATTTATAGCTCAGATTCACAGATCACATTTGGGACAATCCAAATAAGAAGATAATTACATATTGCATTTAGAATTATGTCAGATTTGTGGTGCCCAATCCTAGATTTGATTTAAAGGACTATATTTCATGAAGATATTAACCTGCTAAATCCTGTATATTTTTTTCAAAATTCATTATACTATGTGCAACCAATATGACTATTCTGATGAAAAATGAAGGAAGCAAATTGTTTGGATAAATACTGAACCACTGGACAAGACACTGATCCTTAACAAGGATTTTCTTTTTATGTATGAAAATATGTATGTTCTTTTTATGCATGAAAAAAACAAAAATGTATGCATGTCAATCATTTTGCAAGTGCTAGTTGGGGCAATAACTTACCATCATGACTCCATTAGCCAAGCTGAAACTTACATGTGAAGACAACAAATGATTCTCTTATAAGTGATTTGGTTTTCTTTTCTTTATTCTTATTAGTATGGAAATTATGAAGTCTTGCATAAGTAGGCATTCCTTACTGACCTCCAATTGTAAATTATTCTAATTCCATAGGTAGGAAAAATAATTTCATCTGTGTTGGTTAGCTTTCATGAGACACAAGGGGCATAAACAAATATTTATTCTGAATTGGATTAACATAATTTTGAATCATTTATATTAAAATATTAGTTCCTAAGGTAAATTTTCAGCAGGTACTTGGATTTAATGTTTTCTTGAATATTCTTCAGAAAAATGTATTTATAAGGAATATTTTGCCAATTGACAAAAAGGGATGCTTTTTTGTACATAAGAATTTCCACATGGAGGAATCAATTAGTTGTCAGTGAAATCCTTTCACAAGATATTTCAAACATTTAGCATTTTTAAAAGGTGGTATAAATGTCAATACTTTGTTGCTTTGAATACTTTTTATTTTGTAACTTGCTCTGATTTTTTATGAACAATATGCAAATTCAATAAATAAAAAGGAATAAGATGATATAATAAATCAGATAAACCAGTAGCAAAATTAGGTAGCCATCCTCTTTTAGGAGAGGAAAAGACAGTGGATAGCTAAGAAACAGCAAAAAATGGAAAAGCTGTACAGGTTATCTAATGATGCAGTAAAGTGGAAAAGAAAGAATGCTATGACAGAAGACATTATTGTCATGACCCAGCATATAATTTGTGTATATATTGTTGTTGCTCTCTAGCTCCATCTAGTGCTCGGGGTGAAATACCAATCTTTATTGTTTAGAAGCTGACTGCTCCATTTAAGAATCATCTTCTCAGTAACTCTCACTCTCAAAACAAGTGCATCCTGGGAAGCAAGACTTCATTTCCTTTACCATTTGGAAGGAAACAGAAGCACCAGGAGGAATCCAGCCTAATCCATGACACATGTTCATCTGAGGCAGAGGTGGGTTCTACTTACCTTTACTACTGGTTCGCAATGGGGCTGCACATGTGTGCTTGCTTCACTTGAGCGTGCACGTTCTGATGACGTTGGGGTTGGTGGGTGGAGCCTCCCGCCAGTTTTACTACCAGTTCTATCGAACCGATGCAAACTGGGATACAAACCACTGATCTGAGGACAAAAATCCACATCCCATGCACACAGCATTGCTGGTAAGATTTAGATTAATCTGTATTTGTTAATTGTTATGCTCACCAGCAACTCAACACTGCTTATTTTGCATGTAGGTTCTTATTGGATGTATTTTTATTTTCTCCAGTTTCACTATCCTGTTCCTTTAATAAAGCATCCAGATCTACACTCACAGTCTGTTTTATTATAGGATAGGTGGGTTTAGCTGCATGTCAAGCTGCAAACAGAGTAACATATAATGAGATCAGAACAATTATCATGTTTGGACATATGATGCTGTGTAGGATGGGATGTCTTGTACTCTACTGCTTGTAGTAGAATGCCTGGGATCAAGGTTTAATTCAAACATTTATTCAGGAATCAGATTTAAGACATATAAAGAATTAAAGGGAATGGATTCTAACTCGCAAGGAACTGTAATTCTTGTATCACATCACATAGCCATAACTCAAATGAAAGGGGCTGAGTTTAATGAGAAATATTGATAAATAAATAAGATCATGATTGTAAAATGTGGGTTTGCAGATTATTTGTTTTTAATCTCTTGCTGCTGTGATTGACTTCCATGTGGTATTGAAATACTACATGGAAGGCAATCACAGCAGCAAGAGATTAAAAGCAAATATTGAAATACCACTTTCTTTGCTGAAGATAGTTTTCATAAAATCTGACGAGATTATTGAAGGAATTGCCAGATTGTCAGAACTTCAACTCAAAGTAAAGTTTAAAAGTAAAACACTAAAGCAGTGCCCTGCTTCTATTTGTGACAATAGTCCACTTCATTCTGATAAAAAAATCAGTACATTTTGAAACCTATTATGAAGCCATTGATTGTCTCCATGGTGAAACTTTTGTCAGGATAGATGATGAGCACTTGCCACAGAGCAACATCATTAAATTAAATTAACAAAATTGTACAAACTCACATGTAAGATGTGTCATGAATTGTAATATATAGCATTTTGTCACTTATGTGTAGGATGTAACAAGGATGTAACAAGGATGTAACAATGTGTAGGATGTAACAAATGAACCAGACACTTAGGTATGCATTTATGAGTAGCTTTCCAGAGAACACATACAAACCGCCCCCTTAGAGTCATTCATTCCAAATACTGTAAGTAATTAATATGGTACCAGAGAAATAGGTGATACAGCATCTAACATGTACATTACTGGGAATACAAAGCCTGTAATGATTGACTTTAGATATAGAAAACTGCAAACCTTTACTACTATGCATGTGTAAATTGACATAAAAGATGCCGTGACAGTTTGAGCATAAAATTGACATTTCATCAAGTAATGTATGACAATTCTCTATGTACTGAATGTCTTCCCACTTGCTTATGCTCCTGTTTCTCTTTCTATCTTAAGTTTTGTTTTTTAAAAAATTTGATTTGATTTATATGCCTCCCTTCTCCGGAGACTCAGGGCGGCTTACAATGCGATAAGCAATACCTTTCATACTTTTGTATATATTTATACAAAGTCAGCTTATTGCCCCCACAATCTGAGTCCTCATTTTACCTACCTTTGAAAGGATGGAAGGCTGAGTCAACCTTGAGCCTGGTGAGATTTGAACTTGCAGTAATTGCAGACAGCTGATGTTAATAACAGTGCTTTAGTCTGCTGCGCCACCAGCTGGCCTGCTGGTCTGCTGGCCAAATTCTTGTTCCAATTTGGAAAAGCACAGAAACAATTGAATAATGTTTAATGCCACAAAACTTATCAAACCAGTATCAGCAGTTTCTTTTTATGTTAACAGGAGGTAGAAATGACTGAAAATAACCTTTGAGCTTTTTAATCACTTAATACCATGTGTTCTCAGAACAATTCAAAATGACTAGAAACAGAGTTTATTAAAATCTGTCTTGATTTTATATATTTTAAGTAAATGGGATGCAATAAACTATTGCAGGGAATATGGAATGCATAAAAATATCTAGCTTAAGGGCATTTTTATAATTCCCCTTTCTGCTATCTTTTACTTATGCTCCATCTGCTCCATCCTTGCTCTAAGACCAGGATAAACTGTATTGTTAGTTTGTCAGTTGGTTGCAACTGAAATTGCCCAGCCCTTCCTAACATTGCTCTGTAGAATTTTCACTGTAATTCTTTTTGTTTTCCTTCCTGGTTTAGGCACTCAAGAAAATTACTAAAATAGGTCTCCCTGTTGAGAGAAAAACTTGAAAAAGTATGTCTCAATGGCAGTCAAAATTATCCATGATAAAAACAGCAGTCCTGAAATCTGGCACAGTTAGCTCTGACACACATCAGATTTCTGAAAAAGCTAGCTAGGAAAATAAGGGGTGTGTTTAACCAACCCAAAGGTATGTTATATCTGATTAGAATGAAATATAATGAAGAACTGAGAGAGAGTGTTTGTAATAGTCTTTGAAAATATGGATGGTTCCTTCTAAAATGAAAACTGCCTAAGAGAACTATTCTAAGCTTTTCTGGGTTTCCCAATATTTCTCAAATTAGGGTAAACAAAATTATTGGGTTGCTTGTAAAGATATACCCCCACCCACCCACTGCATCTCTGTCTACTGATGAATACCTGCATTATTTTTAATTCTACTAACACACCACTTACACATGCTTCTTCCAAGATCTCTCTTTACTAGGATGGGTTTTATCAGCAACAAGGATTTTGTTTTTCAATTCTTCTCACAGTAAAACTGCAACTACTTTAACTGAATCCTCGCCCCCCCCCCCCCCCCCCCCCCCCCCCCCACAATTTGAAAGAAGGGACTGGGCACCAAACTCTACAATTCACAATGCAGAATATACGGTATATACTCGAATATAAGCCGAGTTTTTCAGCACGTTTTTCAGGCTGAAAAAGCCCCCCTCGGCTTATATTCGAGTCACAAAAAAAATGCCTTTTTAAAAGAAAATAAATGAGTAGACCCCTGTCTGCAAAAATAGAAAAAACAGCCCCTTTCAGCGTCAGTATAGGTTAATTACCATAAGTTGATTTGAAGAGCCTCCCGACTCTCAGCTGATTTGCTCTCAGCTGTTTTACCAGCTCTGTTGCTAGTTAGCTGCAAAGAGGTAAATTGCTGGAGCATTTTCCCTCCCCCCTTTTTAGCTATGCTAAATAAGCGAAACTGAAACTAAAGCAGGGTCTTTGCTGCAACGTGACAAAATGAGGCAAAAGAGATTTCTTTTTCTTTTTCTTTTGCTTGCAACGTTGGAAAGGCAGATTTCTTTTTCCTCATCAAAAAAAGTAGGTGCAAACAATGGGAAATTCATGGCAAACGGCAAAAGAGGAGAGTTCAAGATTTTAAAACACAAAAGAAAAAGCTCTATTTAACTAGGGAATTGTAATAATAATTGTAATACTATTAATTGTATATTGTGTTGAAAGCAGAAATGGTTAAGTTATGGTTTGGAAGAATATATGGGGGAAATTATGTGGTTTATTATTATTGGTAAATATAATTACCGGTAATTGATTTGTAAGAAATTGGATTGCATGGAAATAATTGGAATATTCATGTTCATATTGATTAATATACAAAAAAGATAGTTATATAACTAATTGATTTATATTAAAATGTTGAATTTGTATTGAACAACTGTAATATTATATAATTAACCAATGTGAGGATGGATATAAAAATAGATGACAATGGGAAGGGGTATAATATAGAATAGAAGTGAAAAATTGAATTTGATTAAGATTAGAGATGAGGATGAAGGGTAATATTGGTTTTTTAAAAAATAGATGAGGAATAAATATGGCAAAAAGGAAATATAGAAATTGTAAATTTAAGTGAAATGACTAAACACTGTTTAAATTTGTGAACCGGCCAAATATTCTGTTCAAAGAAAATACATTGTATGTTTGTATGTGTGTTTCTAATTATTGCTATTTATTCATATTTGTTCTCTTTTATTCTTTAAAGTTTAACAATTCATTCTTTATCTTAATATCTTTATATGTGTTTGGGGTTGGTTTTCTTCCCTTTCATCTTTTTTATTGTACAGCAATCTTTCTCCTCAAACCTACCACTTCTTTTCTTTCCTTCTTACTTTCTCTTTCCCCCCCCTTCTTCTCCTCCCTACTTCCTCTTCCTTTCTTCTTCTCCTCCTCTCTTCCTCCCTCTCCTTTTATGCACATGGACTACTCAGAGGGCTGAAAAAGTTATTTTTGACTGGTCCTCGCACTTGTGACCAGTCCTTAAACTTACGACTGTCCTCACATTTTACATTTTGGCCCTATCTTGTCACCATGGTGAAGAGAAGCAGTTGTGAAATGAGTGACACCGTTTTTAAGAATGCTACAATGGGCATAAATGATGACCAGTCATAAGTGCGAAGACCGGTCAAAAGTGTGAGGACCTGTCAGAAATCACTTTTTTCAGCCCTTTGAGTAGTCCTTTTGTGCACATGGACTACTCAGAGGGCTGAAAAAGTTATTTTTGACTGGTCCTCACACTTGTGACCAGTCCTCACACTTCTGACTGGTCCTCACACTTATGACCATCCTCACATTTATGCCCGTGCAGCATTCTTAAAACCATGTCACTCATTTCACAACTGCTTCTCTTCACCATGGTGACAAGATAGAGCAAAAACGTAAAATGTGAGGACAGTCGTAAGTTTGAGGACTGGTCACAAGTGCGAGGACCAGTCAAAAATTACTTTTTCAGCCCTCTGAGTAGTCCATGTGCACAAAAGGACTACCCAGAGGGCTGAAAAAAGTGATTTCTGACAGGTCCTCGCACTTCTGACCAGTCTTTTTTTATTTTGAAATTTACCAGTAGCCGCTGCATTTTCCACCCCCGGCTTATACGCGAGTCAACAAGTTTTCCCAGTTTTGGGGGGTAAAATTGGGGGGGGTCGGCTTATATGCGGGTCGGCTTATACACGAGTATATACGGTATAAATAACAATATTAAACCTTTAGCTATTAACATAAATACAATATTTTTGATAAAAATACTATAACAATAATGAGAAGGGTTTTAAATTTTGATGAACATGTTCAATATCTGGCAAATAATTTTGATTTTCCAGATCCTGGACAGGGTCTTGGGGAATCAACAGAGGTCCTCAAACCACACTTTATGAAATACTGACATAGCTATTACTGCTGCTGTCTTAATTATAACAATCTGATTCTCATGCTGAAATAAACAGATTTCTAGGGTATAATTAAGGTTATTATTAAATAGGTGATGTATTGCATAGAGTTTGCAGAAGAAATGGAGAAGGACCATTTTAGTAACTTCTCTTTTTATTTTTATTTTGGACAATAGTAATATTTCTTCCTGTTTTTCCATTTACCTAGTATAAGAATATTTCAAAAATGGTTTCATATTGTGTGAGCTTTTTGACTGGCATGTATAAAGGAGTGGCATGTATAAAGAACTAAAATTGTCTAATTAGAAATAAAATAGACAATTTTCAAAAACATTCTATCAGAAAATATTCTCTATATCTAGAATTACTTGGCAATACTTATTGCTTTAGTATACTATACATGACTATTCATATTTAGTGTGAATGGCACTAACAAACAAATCATATTTTTAAATAATTGGTATTGTTGCTGTCATATGAATTTGGAGACATATGTGAACAATGAGTATGCAACATTTTAAATTTGCTTTATTGTGAATGCATTATCATTGGCCACATTTCTGTTCAAAGCACATTGTCAAAGTTTTCAAAGTATTTAATATTATTAAAAATATTTTAATATTATAACCCATGAAAAAGCATATAATTTAATATTATAGACCAGGGGTGTCAAACTTGCTTTCATTGAGGGCTGGATCAGCATTGTGGTTGTAGTCCGGGGGCCGGGGGAGAGGAGGGGCATGGCTGGGGTTGTTGCGGCCGACTGGGCATGTTCCCGGGGTGTGCTCAACATCGTTCATGTGGAGGATGCCAGGTGGGGCTGGGGAGGGAATCCAGGGGTCTCTGGTGGGTGGGGCAGTGGGCAGGAGACTCATCCTGTGCGAGGAGGCGAAGCAAGGCAGGGGGAAACCATTGGCCACTGCACGCTCATCACCCTTTGTGCACAGGGGCCAATGATTTCTCGCCGCAGCCTGCTGGCCCTTCAGCTGATGCACTCTGTGGCTCCGGAGCATGCTGCCATCACTGGGCGGCTGTCCAAGCAGCAGGCGTGGGGGCAGCATAAGCAGCAGGCAGAGGTGGGAGGGAGGCACATGATGCGGACTGCTGGATGCACTCACTCCGTCCCACTGATTTTGCTTGTGGTTGGAAAGCAGGTCTCCGTTGGTCATCTCCTCATTGACCCCTTCATGGGTCTTGTCTTTCACCTAGATGTGGAGTGTGTTCCCTTTGTGTACCACATTGGCTCTGCTGCAGGCTGCCACTGCTGCCGCTCAGCAGACTCACCCAGCATGAAGTAGGCGAAGCAGCTAGCTAGAAAGCCTGAGTAGAGGTGGTAGAGCATGCCCAGGCCCAGCAGGCATAAGGCAGCCACTGCAAATGGGGAAAGCTGGATCTCCATTCGCACCATGGCTGCCCAGGCCCAGCAAAGACAGGGGGG
>WNWU01010573.1:0-12349 GCA_012654045.1 Ptyas mucosa | reverse complement strand
TTAATTAATTAAATTTAATTAAATTTAATTAATTAAATTTTTATGCCACTCTTCTCCAAAGACTCAGGGCGGCTAGTTTGATGAAAAGAAGGACCAGGGGAGACATGATAGCAGTCTTCCAATATCTCAGGGGTTGCCCCAAAGAAGAGGGAGTCAAGCTATTCTCCAAAGCACCTGAGGGTAGAACAAGATGCAACCGGTTCCACTAATCAAGGAGAGAAGCAACTTAGAACTAAGGATAAATTTCCTGACAGTAAGAAGAATTAACAAGTGGAATAGCTTGCCACCAGAAATTGTGGGTGTTCCAAAACTGGAGGCTTTTAAGAAGAGATTGGACAAGCATTTGTCTGAAGTGGTGTAGGGTTTCCTGCCTAAGCAGGGGGTTGGATAAGAAGACCTCTAAGATCCCTTCTAACTCTGTTATTCTATTCTATTCTATTCTATTCTATTCTATTCTATTCTATTCTATTCTATTCTATTCTATTCTATTCTATTCTATTCTATTCCCCCTTCTCTGCTGGCCTGTCCAAAGGCTTGCAAAGGAGCGACAGGAGCTGCCAAGCAGAATTGTTGTTTTCTGCAGCAACCGAGGGAGGAACAAGCAGCCCTGGGTGCTTCTCCAGAGAGCAAGGAAAGGCTCTGAAGAATCGGGTATCGGTTGTTTGGGGAGGAGGAATTTATCTTGGCTCGCTTGGGGCCAAGATTTAGGCGTTGTCGAAAAGCCAACCATATCTCCCACGGGCATCTGTCACTGTCTTCCAGCAGCAGCTCACCTCAAGCGGAGTTCCTCTGTCCTAATGCTGTTGTTTTTGGACAATTTTCACAGCAGCCTTCAGTTTAAAACAATGTTTGGGGCTGCATTCCTCATCCGGCATCCGCTAAGTACACTTTCCGTATCTCCTTCCGACATCTCAGGTGCGCCACGATGCTTCCGAGCTGGTTGGGGGTGGGTGGGTGCTTTGCTCTGACAGATTCGCCCAGCTGCCCCCCCCCCACCCTCCCAGAAAATCAGTCTTTTTTGTCTGCCAAATCCTGGCCACAAAGGTTACACAATGTTCTTTCAAAGTGTCAGCTGTCTGCACAAAAACGTTTGTGATGGAGGGTCAAAGAAATTCAGGTTTCGTTCATCCAGGTTTGATCACCATGAAACAAAAAAGATGTGGAGACCCTAGAAAGAGTGCAGAGAAGAGCAACGAAGATGATTAGGGGACTGGAGGCTAAAACCTATGAAGAACGGCTGCAGGAACTGGGTACGTCTAGTTTAATGAAAAGAAGGACTAGGGGAGACATGATAGCAGAGTTCCAATATCTCAGGGGCTGCCACAAAGAAGAGGGAGTCAAGCTATTCTCCAAAGCACCAGAAGGCAGGACAAGAAGCAACAGATGGATTTATGACCACAATTGAGCCCCAAATTTTTGTTATTAAGTGAGAAGCTGTTAAGTGAACTTTTTTACTTTTTTACGACCTTTCTTACCACAGTTGTTAAATGAATCTGCAGTTATTAAATTAGTAATAGTTGACATGATAGCAGTGTTCCGATATCTCAGGGGCTGCCACAGTGGTGAAATGTAAATTTTGTTACTACTGGTTTTGTGAGCGTGGCTTGGGGGGGGGGGGGGGAATATGTCTGAGTGGGTGTGGCCAACTTTTTTTTTTAACTTTTAAAACCATTTTTCTACAACCTCTTTGACTGAAGAGATTGTTTTAAAAAATGCTTTTAAAGCCTCTGACGATCTCAGCTGACTTGCCTGATTGGCAGAAGCTTTGTTTTTACTTTTAAAAGCATTTTTTCTGTAATCTCTTCGGCTGAACAGGTTGTATAAAAAAATGGTTTTAAAAGTAAAAAAGAAGTGATGATGATTGCGCAGCTCAGCTGGGCAATGGGGGGAGGAGTTTTTGCTACTGGTTCTCTGAACCACCCACCTCCATCGCTACCAGATCGGGTGATCCGGTCTGAACCGGGAGCATTTCACCCCTGGGCTGCCACAAAGAAGAGGGAGTCAAACTATTCTTCAAAGCACCTAAGGGTAGGACAAGAAGTAATGGATGGAAACTAACCAAGGAGAGAAGCAACTTAGAAGTAAGGAGAAATTTCCTGACAGTGAGAACAATTAACCAATGGAAGGGCTTCCCTTCGGAAGTTGTGGAATACTCCAAAACTGGAGGCTTTTAAGAAGAGACTGGACAGCTATTTGTCCAGAATGGTACAGGGAGTCCTTGACCTATGACCACAATTGAGCCCTGTTGCTCAGTGAGACATTTGTTAAGCGAATTAATTTTGCTCCATTTTACAGTCTTTCTTTCCACCGTTGTTAAGTGAATCATTGCACTTGTGAAGTTAGTAATGTGGCCGTTCAGTGAATCTGGTTTTCCCATTGACTTTGTTGGTCAGAAGATTGCAAAAGGGGATTGCGGGACCCCGGAACACTGCAACCGTCATAAATATGAATCAGTTGCCAACTGTCTGGATCTTGACCATGTGACAATGGGGATGCCGCAAAGGACGTGTGAAAAACTAGTCATAAGTCACTTTTTTTAAGTGATGTAACTTTGAATAGTCACTAAATAAACTGTTGTACCTCAAGGATTACCTGTGTAGGGTTTCCTGCTTGAACAGGGGGCTGGACTAGAAGACCTCTGAGGTCCCTTGCAGCTCTGTCATTCTGTTATTCTATATAATGTTTACCTCTTCGGTGGATGGAAAACCTATTCTTGATCTGCTCCTCCATTCTGATCCAGATGTTCCTTGCCAAAAAACCCGACAGGCTGTTTTTTTAGAGTTTCTGAAATGAGGCCCTGGGTCAAATTTATGCGTGTTGCGGCTTGAAATAGGAGGCTGTTTACTTGTCACTTGAAACTTGGATCCAGGCACTGAAGTCCTGATCCACTCCGATTGGGAGCAGGTTTCGGCATGAGCTCATCGGGGCAATCCAAAGCTTTCCTTGCCAGAGATCCACATCGAAAGGAAACATGTCCAAATGCAGATGTTACCCATCTGGATCACATTTCTTTCAACTTCAGGTTCACTTTAGCAAGATGAGCCAGATGTTGACACGGCTTGATTTACAGATGTTGGACTAGAAAAGGCTGAGCGCATATCCTGGACATAAATTGTTTCAACTTCTACCTTCAAAACAACATTATAGAGCATTGCACACCAGAACAACTAGACACAAGGACAGTTTTTTCCCGCATGCCATCACTCTGCTGAACAACTAATTCCCACAACACTGTCAACTATTTACTAAGACTGTAATTACTATTCTTCTTCTCATCCTTCCTATTGGCTATCTCATTTTCTACTTATGGCTATAACCTTGTTGCTTGTATCTTTATGATTTATATTGTTTTATTTAGTTTCCTAGTATGGTTTTGATTGCTTATTTAGTATCCTATGACTGCCGCTAAGTGTTGTTTCTTATGATTTTTGATGAATGTATTTTTTTTTAATGTACGCTGAGAGCTTATGCACCGAAGACAAATTCCTTGTGTGTCCAATCACACTTACATAGATGTATTGCTCATTGCTTGAACATCTTACAGGCCTGTCCATACACCTGTAAACTGTAAACATCTTTTTACAGGTTAACAGGGTTGGAAGGGACCTTGTAGGTCATCTAGTCCAACCTTCCTGCCCAAGCAGGAGACCCTACACCATTTCTGAAAGATGGCAGTCCAGTCTCCCCTTGAAAGCTTCCAGTGATGAAGCTCCCACAACTTCTGAAGGCAACTGCTGTTCCATGGGTTGATGGTTCTCACTGTCAGAAAAATTCTCCTTATTTCCAGGTTGGCTCTCTCCTTGATCTGTTTCCATCCATTATTCCTTCTCTGGCCTTCAGGTGCTTTGGAGAATAGTTTGACCCCCTTCCTCCTCTCTTGGGCAGCCCCTCCCTCAAACATTGGAAGATGCTCTCATGTCTCCACTTGGCCAATAAAGAATTCTGTTCTGTTCTGTTCTGTTCTGTTCTGTTCTGTTCTGTTCTGTTCTGTTCCGTTCTATTCCATTCCATTCCATTCCATTCCTTTCCATTCCATTCCATTCCATTCCATTCCATTTTTGACCATCAGAGCTGCTTGGGGGAGGGGGGATTTTCAATTGCAGTGCTGAACAAGACCCTCTCCAGCCCACCCACCTCTCTTCCTTTCTTGTCCTCACCGAAAACAGTTAAAGTCCTTCATCTCCCACCCACCCCAAATCCTCTGGTTTCTCCCAGCTGGTGGTCGCCAGGCAGGTCTCTGCAGCTTCTGGTTGACCTTTTGAATGATGAAGTATGGAATCCTAGCATCGAAGGGTTCCTAGAGGTCATCAAGTCAAACCCAGGGCCCATGCAGGAATCCATGCTGTTGGTGGATGTTTAGCCAGATGTTTAGACTGGATTTGGCATTTTAATCAACCTACTTAGTCCTTCCCAAGGATCTGGGCTAGACAGACATTGCAGTTTTTTATTAAACTGGGTTAAGTAAGAAAACTGGCTTGATGGTGAGTTATAGTCCCACCGTATGCATCAAAGAGATGGGAGACTTTGGGCCAATCACCAGGAGACGGTGAGTTCTGGTCTTACCTTAGTGAACCTTCTAGTGGTCCCCAAGACTAGTCCTTCTGTGAGACACAAATGTTGCATGGAAGATTTTCAAAGAGCTGCTGCTGGAGAAGAAGAAGAAGGAGATGGTTGCAGAAAGTTGCCCTGGTTGAAGTCTTGATGGGGGAATGGATGAAAGCGGAGATGTCCAGAGAGGAGATGGTGGCCACCATCACCTCCTCCAAATCTCAACTCCTTTTTTAGATCTGTCACAGCGGATGACAAAAATGGTCAGGGTTTGGACTGCATGGTGGTAGCCACCAGCTTGACTTTCTGACTCCTTTGAGGACACCCCATTAAAATAACAAGAGGAAAATAAAAGAACAAAACTTGGTCCTGAGATCCTGGTTGCAGATCCAGAGTTCATTGACGTCTTCTTCTTAGGAGTGATTCCTGCTCTCATTGTGCTGACAGCCTACTTCCTGATGAGCGTGCAAATATTTCCGGATTTGCACAAGGCTTTGTTCTTATCCAAAATTGTCCAAAGCAAAACTTCCATTCTGGAGCCACCCTGCTTCCTCTTTGCTCGTATCGTATTTGTTCATCAGTTATCCTTGGCTGATGAAAGAACAGGCCTCACAAGGACCAAACTGCGCTGGATGAAATGGAGAATCACGGCTTCAGCTCCCAGAATTTTCCAGCCAGCATGAAGGGACTGGGATTTCCTCTCTATTCCTAGAGAACCAGCCTGGAAATAAGGAGAAACTTCCTGACAGTGAGAACAATTAATCAGTGGGAAGAGCTTGCCTCCAGAAGTTGTGGGTGCTCCATCACTGGAGGTTTTCAAGAAGAGTTTGGACAACCATTTATCAGCAATGGTATATGGTGTCCTGCTTGAGCAGGGGGTTAGACTAGAAGACCTTCAAGATCCTGTCCAATTCTGTTATTCTGTTAGAACTAAGGAGGAATTTCCTGACATTGAGAGCAATTAGTCAGTGGAATGGCTTTCCTCCATAACTTGTGGCTGCTCCATCACTGAAGATTTTCCATAAGAGATTGGACAGCCATTTCTCCCGAATGGTATAGGGCACAAGTATCCAACCTTGGCAACTTTAAGACTTGTGGACTTCATGTTTGCTTGTCATTCTGCAGCCGAGTTTCTTCAACTTGGCCACTTTATCCAATTCATTCAACTCACTCAATCAACCAACTCATCCATCTCAGTTAACTAACCTACCAACTAACTCATTGAACTTAACCTACCAACTAACTCATCGAACTTACTCAACCAACCAACCAACTCATCTAACTCAACCAACCAACTAACCAACCAACTCACTCCCTCCCTCACTCAGCCAATCAACCAACTAATCAATTGCTGGCTGAGGAATTCTGAGAGTTGAAGCCCACACATCTTAAAGTTGCCTCAGTTGAAAAACACTGATATAGAAGAACCACCATCCAGGCTGGCTAGGGAATCTGGGACTCTGGTCCACACATTATAAAGTTGCCCAGTTCAGGCACCTCCTACTTTAGAGTCTCCTGCTTGAGCAGGGGATTGGACAAGAAGACTCCAAGGTCTCTTCCAACTCTCTTATTCCGTTATTCTACACAAAGTGACCTGTCAGTGGGAGAGTTCTTGGTAGTTTCTTGATTTTATAGAGAGGTTCATAAAGAGCCATGGTGGGGCAGTGGTTAAAATGCAGTCTTGCAGGCTAACTCTGCCCACAGCCAGGAGTTCAATCCTGACAGGACTCAAGGTTGACTCAGCCTTCCATCCTTTCAAAGTCAGTAAAAAGAGGACCTAGATTGTTGGGGGCAAGAGGCTGACTCTGTAAACCGCTTAGAGAGGGCTGGAAAGCACTGTGAAGTGGTATATAAGTCTAAGGGCTATTGCTATTGCTATTCATGTGCCCAGGAAGGCAACACTATCCCAGAAATGGCATCTCTTCTATACAAACTCAGCCAATCATTCATAGGAGCTGAACATCCACAAGCTAATGTGTTATTTGCCAGTCTATCACCCTCCTAAAACTCTGCCTTCTTTCTATTCCATTCCAAACCTATGTGAGTTTTCTAGGGATGTGCTTGGTTAGCTAGATAATTGGATGCATAAATATATTTGGCTGACGTTGCAGGCCATGTCCTTCCAAAATATCTGTTCTCCTGACCCCAGATAAGCCGCTTTCAGCTATGCCAGGAATGTCCATGAGTTCAGCTGGAGCCATGCGGGATGCCTTTAAGTGTGCAAGAGGCCTTCTCCAAGCGCACGCCTGGAATGGGAACCGCATGCCAGCTCTAAACCGAAGCTTTGCCTGGAAACCAATTCTTATTTTTTACCCCTTAACTGAGAACAGCGTTTTAATTAATCAGGAACTCCATAAATAAATCAAGTCAATTTCATTCCATCTGTCTTGGCGTTGCTTCCAAAATAATTCAATTCGAGTAGGAAGGGAGAAAAGACTGGCATGCAGAAACGCCTCCAAATTCTGAAAGAATTGATGCTTCTCTCTAAAATCAGTCTATAAATCCCTGGATGAGGGAGGGGTGGAAACAATATCAATCTTTCTTTCGGGCACATTAATGTGCTTGTAGCTGGGATAATTAACGGCTCTCCATCTCTGCCACTGAGCTTCCAGACTAGCAAATGGTTAGATGCAACTTTCAGGCCCCCAACCTTGACTGTTTGACTGTGTGTGTGTGTGGGGGGGGGACATGGAGAGACTGGGACTGACCCAAAAGTTGCAGAGTCCTTGATGCTCTCTGAGCTTGGCGATTTTCTTCCAGACATTCCATTAACCAAACTAGGTAACGTCATCAGTGTTCGTTGGTGGAAGGGTGCCTGCAGGCAAATTTTTCCCATTTGTATGCTTTCTGAAGTGTTTGATGCCCAATAAATATTGGCACCAAACGTGTTATACCGATAAAGGAGAATACTTGTACCTCAGGGTTGAAATGAGGGGTCCTTAATGGTCTCTGAGCTTGGTGGTTTTCCTGTAGACGTTTCATGACCCATATGGGGAACATCATCAGTGCTAGAAGGAAACAGGGTTTGCGGAGAGGAGGAGGAGGAGGAGAAGTATGGGGTCCTTGATGTTTTGTGAGCGTGGTTGTTTTCTTGCAGACGTTTCTTGACCCAACTATGTAACATCATCAACATGCAACAAGAAGAGGATCAAGAACCTCATAGTCGTCGTCGTCTTCTTCTTCTTCTTCTTCTTCTTCTTCTTCTTCTTCTTCTTCTGCTTCTGCTTCTGCTTCTGCTTCTGCTTCTGCTTCTGCTTCTTCTCCTCCTCTTCCTCCTCCTCCTCCTCCTCCTCCTCCTCCATGGCCATCTCTGGAATAGAATAGAATGGAATAGAATAGAATAGAATAGAATGAATGAGCTGGAAGGGACCTTGGAGGTCTTCTAGTCCGGCCCCCTGCTCAAGCAGGAGAACCTATACTATTTCAGACGAGTGAGTGTCCAGCCTCTTCTTAAAAACCTCCAGTGAGGGAGCTCCCACAACTTCTGGAGGCAGCTTCTGTGACCACGTCCTCTAGCCAACGATTGGAAAAGAAGATCCAACTTCTGGATCTTCTTTTCCATTCCTTGAGTAGAGGAACAGTTGTCAGAGCCCGATTTCCATGGAAAAGGCACTGCAGGATCTTCTGGAGATCAAATCCATATCCTGGAATGCCGAACCACCACAGAAATTATGTTCTATCTATTTGGCAGACCTGTAGCTTTTTAGAGGCTGCTGTGTTTGCATTTTCTAGGGAATTTTGCTCACCAGCGTCTTCTCAGGAAAGATGAAACATTTCCTGTGGTTTTGCAAGATTTCGGCGCACTGGACAGGACTCATTTGAAGAGTTTCCTGCTCTGACAAGTTCTGCAGAAACCTCGTCTCTTCTCAAGGGGAGATCAGGCTTATAACACAGAATAACAGAATCGGAAGGGACCTTGGACGTCTTCTAGTCTAACCCTCGCTCTACCATTTCAGACAAATGGCTGTCTCTTCTTAAAAACCTCCAGTGATGGAGCTCCCACAACTTCTGGAGGCAACTTCTGTTCCACTGGCTAATTGTCCTCACTGCCAGGAAATTTCTCCTTAGTTCTAACAGAATAACAGAACTGGAAGGGATCTTGGAAGTCTTCTAGTCCAGGGGTCACCAACCTTTCGGACCCCAGGGACCACTAAATTCATAATTTAAAATCCCATGGACCACTAATATGATTTGCCTAATGACCGTCTGGGTGGGCGTGGCTAGGTGGTCATGTGACTGGGTGGCTGTGGCCAACTCAATGTCACTCATGTCAAGGGGCGCCTCACCAGCCTCTACTTACCCCTTCCCTCCCAGCCACTCCTTGCCTCCCTGCCCGGGCTCCTTAGGGCCCCAACAGGAAGCAGTTGTTGGAGCTAAGCAGCCACCATGAGAAAGTTGCCAAAACAGCTCAGTTCAAATTGGATTTGACCGAGAAGGAGGCTCAGCAAAAGCACCTCACTGAGGACTAGGAGCATAGGCTTTCCAACCAGAGGGAAGACCTGTGGGAGTGCAAGACCAGGTACTGGTGCCTGGAGGCTCAGCGGGCTGAGATGGTCAGCCAGTTTCAGGCCGTGACGCAGTCCCACTGGAACGAGGCCCTCCGGCTCTTCGCCACCAGAGGCTCTTCCCTCCAACCTTCGCCCAAAGCCCCCCACCAGGAGGCTGAAGCAGACCTTAAGTCGGAATTTCTGCCCCCCTCCGACCCACACAAAAAGACCCCAAAGGGGGAGACTCTCTGCAGCAACACAAACGTTCATTTGCACGTATCTGTCCCAGGGGGTCATAATTTGAGGACCCCGGATTTAGTGCAATATAAAAAATGCAAATAATTTTTCTGTGGACCACCAAAATTTTCTCATGGACCACCAGTGGTCCATGGACCTATTCTAGTCCAACCCCTGCTCAAGCAGGAAACTTTAGACCATTTCAGACAAATGGTTATCCAGTCTTTTCTTAAACACCGCCAGTGAAGGTGGCAAGCAGTTCCACTGGTTGATTGTTCTCACTGTCAGGAAGGTTCTCCTTATTTCCAGGTTGCTTCTCTCAGCATGGAAACGGCATTGGTCGCGTTGGTGGATGATCTCTGGAGGGCTCAGGACAGGGGTTGTTCCTCTGTCCTGGTCCTGTTAGATCTCTCAGCAGCTTTTGATACCATCGACCTTGGTATCATGCTGCACCGGTTGGAAGAGTTGGGGGTGGGGGGCACTGTGTTGTGGTGGTTCTCCTCCTTTCTCTCTGACCGTGTGCAGTCTGTGTTGACAGGGGGGCAGAGGTTGACCCCGAGGCCCCTCATATCTGGGGTGCTACAAGGGTAGGTCCTCTCGCCCCTTTTATTCAACATTTATGTGAAGCCGCTGGGTGAGATCATCCGTGGTTTCAGGATGAAGTACCACCAGTACGCTGATGACACCCAGCTGTACATCTCCACCCTGGACCAGCCCAACGATGCCCTTGAAGTGATGTCCTGGTGTCTGCAGGCCGTGCGGATCTGGATGGGGAGGAACAGGCTCAGGCTCAACCCATCCAAGACTTTTATTTATGCTTCTAACTTTTGTATCTATGTATTTTATTTTGTGCCCGTTCACCGCCCTGAGTCCTTCGGGAGTAGGGCGGTATATAAATCTAATAAATAAAAATAAAATAAAATAATAATAGTTGATTAGTTTCCATCCGTTGCTTCTTGTCCTGCCTTCGGGGGCTTTGGAGAATAGCTTGACTCCCTCTTCTTTGGGGCAGCTCCTCAAATACTGGAAGACCGCTATCCTGTCTCCCCTGGTCCTTCTTTTCTCTAGACTGGCCATACTTAGTTCTTGCAATGATGCCCCAGGATCGACAGTGTTGGAAAGGGGATTAAATCAGTGGCACGAGGTGTGAGCATGGTAGCTTTTGAAAAGAAAAAAAAACTCCTTAAACAAATTAATTCAATTAAAGTTGTGGCTTTCAAGTCTGCCTGGTAAATGGGCACTTTTCAGGAAAACAGAAGGTGTGTGCGTGGGTGGCCACACCTTTGGATCTTGATAGGCAGCTGACAATAGCAATTAGCCATGACAAGTTGGCAAAAGGTCTGCCAGCAGTAAATCCCGAGCATTGCAGCCTGGAGCAAATTCCTGGCTCTGGAATGCGTAAAAGAAAACTGTGTGAATAGGAGGCCTCTCAGATCCAGCTCAGCAGCAGAAGGTGTGAGCGGCGTTCAGCTACATCAAATATTTTACAATTTCTATTCTACTCTACTCTACTCTACTCTACTCTACTCTACTCTATTCGTATCCTGCCTTTATTATTTTTACAAATAACTCGGTGGCAAACATATCCAACACATTTTTCACAATAGCCCTGTGAGGTGGGATAGGCAAGAAATAGTTCTACCATGACCCAATTAGGTGAAATCATCAGTGCTAGAAGGGAATGGGGTTTGTATAGAGGAGGAGGGGGGCAACAATTGTGAGGTCCTTGGTGCTTTCTGAGCTTGGTCATTTCCTTGCAGACATTTTGTGAACCAACTTGGTAACTTCATCAGTGCTAGAAGGAAGTGTGGTTTGCAGAGGAGAAGGAGAAGGAGAAGGAGAAGGAGAAGGAGAAGGAGAAGGAGAAGGAAGGAAGATGGAGACAAGAGGAAGAGTAGAAGTAGAAGTAGAAGTAGAAGTAGAAGGAGAAGGAGAAGGAGAAGGAGAAGGAGAAGGAGAAAGAGAAAGAGAAGGAAGGAAGATGGAGACAGGAGGAGGAGGAGGAGGAGGAGGAGAAAGAGAAGGAGAAGGAGAAGGAGAAGGAGAAG
This sequence comes from Ptyas mucosa, assembly GCA_012654045.1. Lineage (NCBI taxonomy): Eukaryota > Metazoa > Chordata > Lepidosauria > Squamata > Colubridae > Ptyas > Ptyas mucosa. The sequence continues at coordinate 1,029 of WNWU01010573.1, read as the reverse complement.
GAGAAGGAGAAGGAGAAGGACTGTGGGTTTCTTGGTGCTCTCTGAGCTTGGAGACTTTTCATGACCAAGCTAAGTAACATCACCAGTGCCAGAAGCTAGTGGGATTGGAGGAGGAGGAGGACGACGACAACAACAACAATGACAATTGTGGGGTCCTTGGTGCTCTCTGAGCTTGGTTGTTTTGTTGCAGACCTTTCATGACCCAGCTAGGTAACATCTTCAGTGTAGGAGGGAGTGGGGCTTTTTCTCTGTTCATGTACAGTGGCTTCCCCTATCAGTGACCATAGTTGGCTAATGAAACATCTGCAAGAAAGCAACCAGATTCAGAGAGCCGCAAGGACCGCACTCGATAGGAAGAGTCCACGGGTGAAAAAAAATGCTGATCTAGTTGGTTTGATTCTATCAGCCCTTCAGCGTTATCCAGTCAGGAAACCCAAACCCTGAGCACCAACATACCTTAACCTTACCATCATGGAACCATGCAAGCCTGAAAGCCCTTCCCCCCCCTCCCTCCCTGCCTTTACTTTCCAGAGAACAAGGGAGGGTCACTTCTGGGTCACACAATCCCCACCCTCATTCTTGCTTTCACTTCACATTCCTTTTATTCCACCCTTCTTTTGGCTCCACTTCTTCCTCCCAAGGTTCTTCTCACAGCCCTGCCTAGATTCTCCTCTCGGAGTGCAATGCCACGGTCACCCACGCCCTTGTTACATCTCGGTTGGACTACTGTAACGCCCTCTACATGGGGCTGCCCTTGGGATGCACCCGGAGGCTACAGCTAGTCCAGAATGCGGCCGCGCGGGTTGTTATGGGGACTTCTCGTTACTCCCGTGCGACACCCCTCCTGCACGAGCTGCACTGGTTACCGGTGGTCCTTCGGGTCTGTTTCAAGATGCTGGTTCTCACCTATAAAGCCCTACATGGCTTAAGCCCGGGGTACTTGCAGGATCATCTCCTGCCATCCTCCCATCGTCCTGTGCGCTCCCATAGAGCGGGCCTCCTCAGGGTGCCGTCAGCCAGACAATGTCG